>JAWQFJ010020977.1:0-5000 GCA_034096865.1 Theodoxus fluviatilis | reverse complement strand
ACATGTTACCACCGACCTGTTCCTCGCGGGATCTAAGCTTTCCTCTGACGCAATAGGTGTGCAATAGCGGTTGCCATGGTTTCCTTCTGACGCTGTTGTCTTACGCACGCACAGCTATTTATGTGTGTGGCCATCCCAGAGCTTCTCGTGAGAGAGAGAGAGAGAGAGAGAGAGAGAGAGAGAGAGAGACAGATGTAGAGAGACACATAGACACAGAGATAGAGAGAGAGAGAAAGAGAGAGAGAAAGAGAGAGAGAGAGAGAGAGAGAGAGAGAGAGAGAGAGAGAGAGAGAGAGAGAGACTTTGAGACTTTGAAACTTTATTTGTCAGGCCGTTGGCCCATAAACAAAGCAGTTTACAAAATCTGAATCATATATTCAAACAGAAATCCAACAAGAACAACTAAATCATATTCAACACACACGCACGCACACGCACGCACGCACACTCGCAAAAATAAATAAATAAAATAAAAACATATGTTCTAACCAAATACTTCAACACAACATGTGTGGGCTTCGTACTACTACGTGCGGTCTAGCCCAGCTCCTTTAACAACAAAGATACTATCAGCACGTATTCAGCTTCTAGACCGCTAATCAGTCTAGCTCGACGAGGCTATTATCACCGTCTACCTAGTCCGGAACATAACAATTCCTTTCAAACCATAATCAAAGTACAAAAACTAGCCTCCCCCCAAATATATATATATATATAAAACACACACAAATCAACACTAGTAAACGATCATTATGTGAGAGGGAGAGAGAGAGAGAGAGAGAGAGAGAGAGAGAGAGAGAGAGAGAGAGAGAGAGAGAGAGAGAGAGAGAGAGAGGGAGGAGGGAGGGAAGGAGGGAGGGAGGCAGGCAGGTAAAAGAAATCACAAGGAATGCCAGCAGGCTGCGGAAAAGGAACAAATACTAATAAAAGAAACCTAATAAACAACATGAATAAATTTGTGTTCAACCAGATCCTTGACAACGATTTAACCATATGTACTCGGACGGAGAGGAACTTTCAACTGATCAAATCGTGGTAAGGTCACAGTTGTAAACCAGAGAGAGAGAGAGAGAGAGAGAGAGAGAGAGAGAGAGAGAGAGAGAGAGAGGTGGGGTGGGGAGGGAGGGAGGATGGGAGAGAGAGAAAGAGAGAGAGAGAGAGAGAGAGAGAGGGGGGGCAGAGACAGAGAGAGAGAGAAAGAGACAGCGAGAAAGAGAGAAAGAGAGTCAGCGAGAAAGAGAGAGACAGACAGAGACATACAGAGACAGACAGACAGAGACAGACAAAGAGAGACAGAGGCAGCGAAAGAGAGAGACAGAGAGAGAAAGAAAGAGAGAGAGAGAGAGACAGAGAGAGAGAGAAAGAGACAGCGAAAGAGAGAGTGACAGACAAACAGACAGACAGAGAGACAGAGAGAGAGAACTGAACTGAACTGAACTGAACTGAACAAGTTTAATGTGTAGGCCACCGGCCTATTACATGGGCGAGAAAAACGCGAACAGAGCACAATTATGTACAAGAAGTACATCAAAAACTGGCAACCAGTTTAGGAAGCGCGCACGGGTGAATAGTCTCTATCAATGAGAAAGTTCACGTTCTCCGTGCAGCCCGTGTGGGCTGTTGTCGCGTCGGCGGCGTCCTGCTCGTTTCTGGGTTCTTTCGCTGGCAGCATTCCTGCTGTCACGCTGGCGAACAGCTGATCGCAGACGAAGCGTAGATTGGGTCAGCCTTGGAGCTCCTGTCGGGGACGAAAGGCAGGTCTTGTAGTGGGACGTTTCACGATCCCTCGGACGAAAGGCAGAGGTCGACGGTAGAGGCGGAGTTAGATCTGACACAGCACAAGGGTGACAAGCCTCGGCAACTCCACTTCTCAGTGCACTCATTTGCTCCTGCAAGGCACGAGAAATGCCCTCAGAAATCTTGCTCATCACGTTTTGAAAGTCTTCCACTGTTGCTTCATTGCTACGAGGTGGATTTGCAGCACCGTGAGGGTCATTTTGAAGTGTTGGCATTTCTGTGGCAAGTGGTTCCTTGTTCGGAACTGAGGCAGCTTTTTCCTCATGGTGGTTGACAGAGTTCGAGGGGTCAGAGGTCACGGATGACACGGTGACGCATTCCGCCGGCACATGGGAGCGAGGATTTCGTGCAGGGACAGGGTCGGTAACAGTTTTTACGACATTGAATTCAGATTGATTTTGAATCGACAAAGCATTAGCATGGTTCTGCTCACCCTTCTGACGATGTTTTTCTGCTCGGTGTTGGTCCCTACGTCTCTGTGCTGGTGGTTTCCTTCTCCAAAATCCGCGCCGTTCACTCGTGAGTAATGGCTGACCGTCGTGCTGCCTGAATCTCAACACAACAACAACGCTTCCAGGCTCACCGCCTACTTTCCAACTAGAGGGTTCCTCCGTTGCTAGCAGGGATGTCAGCAGTGCCTCCAGGGCAGCTGGAAGTCCAGCGACTGGCATGATGCTAACTATAATTACGCAATACTGTAAACTGGCCGGAGCGAGGGAAAGACGTCCTACCGGCGCGAGCGCAAACCGCTGAGTGTCAGATAGAGAGAGAGAGAGAGAGAGAGAGAGAGAGAGAGAGACAGAGAGAGAAAGACAGAGAGAGACAGAGAGAGACAGAGAGAGAACGAAGTTTATTTGTTGGGCCTCCGGCCCGTCACAATTAGTTCAAACACAATAAGCTTCATCGGTCATGGCAATACCGACTGCCTGCCTTCTCCTTTAAAGGCATAGAACAAGTACACAGACACTTGACGAACATGTTTCTCTTTATTTGTAGACAAAACAAATTGGACATCATTCGCTCCATCTGTCAACTTACCCAGGTATTTTTCTCGCAAGTCTTGAAACACTGGACACTGAAACAAGAAGCGCTTTTCGTTTTCCTTCGATTCTTAACATGCAGGGCATAGAAAGTGATTTTGCAATCCAGATCATTCATATATCTGAATCTGTGGGTAAACAGCTCATTAAAACTATTTTGAAAATATATAAATACTTTCCGATTTTGGGGGGTCAAGTACAAGGAGGTGTTCTCTCTACCCCAGGCAGACTTAAACAATTGAAGAAATCGCATCTGCTGCTTTCTGCTATATGCATCTGTTTTCCTACACTACGCGTTTTTTTATAGCTCCCGCAAAACATCTGTATCTCTTTGTTTTTTCCACGCTGTACCGAGACAGAAAGAGAGAGAGAGAGAGACAAAGAGAGAGAAAACGAGAAAGAGAAAGAGAGAGAGAGAGAAGGAGAGAGAGAGCGAGAAAGATAAAAACAGAGAGAGAGAGAGCAAGAGAGACAAAGAGAGAGAAAGAGAGAGAGAGCGAGACAGAGAGAGACAAAGAGACAGAGAGAGATATCAGGTACTGTTGGCAGTGATATGGAATGTTACCTAACTCATGTTAATGAAATATAAACTATTTCATTTCACCCAGGATCGTGCTTTGCATGCCGCCAATTTTACATTAAAAACAACTTTGCACTAAAATTAAAAACTCGGGTAAAATAAAAGGATTATTTAACAAAGAAGAGGAGTAATACATTATTTATCAAGAATTAAGATCCACGATATTTAACCATTATCGATGGGCAAAATTCAATTTCCTTACTTGCAATTTCTCGAGCTTTGAGACAGACTCGTGTCCACTCAGTCCCCGGTGAAAGTCTTTCTACCTACATTGCCCCCAACCCCTCTTCCCCCCTCACCTCTACTCCCCTCCCTCCCCCCTCCCTCCCCATCCCCCCTCCCACCTCCCCCCTCCCCTCCCCCCTTCTCCCTCCCCAACAATTCTACTGTCCCAAGACATTGGCCGCGTTTGTTAGGCGTAGAATCTCGAGAGAATCTCGAGGGCTAGGTGTTGCCTACGTTTCTCGCGCATTAGCCGTTGGTGCGTCTCGCTCGCCCTCGACTAGCCATCGAGGCGAGCCACTTGCCTAACAAACGCGCCCAACGAGTGCAGTATGGATTAGGTCTGGGTAGATTAGGGTCGAAGCGACCTGCACGTGATCTTGAAAGGAAGCTGTTTCACAAGAGGAGGACAGCCACGAGTTCGTCACATTGCCACTGAAAGGAGAGCGTTCTCTCATGCGCTCTGCCTCGTGAGTCGAGTGACCTCCTCCTCCTCCTTGGTTGGGGTTCTCCTTGCGCTGTAGGACCGACCCCGGCGTCATTGTTGCTGGATGTGGGCATGTCAGGAGGTGATGTTTGACAAGTCCTGAAACCACAATACCCAGGTACCGTTTCAACCTGAGCCTGGTTTTGTCAGGCGTCTCTTTCATAGTTGAATAAAGGCTTCACGGACCGCATGGGTTAAGTGGAGATAGTTTTTTTTTTGGTGTTGCGGCCATTTTGGTGAAGGAGGGTCACCCTGACCTAGAGACCTGACTGAATTCAGGCCAAGTTCTCAAAGATGGCAATGAAAGGAAAATCCGTAAGAGACTTTTCCATATTGTAAATTGTGAAAGTATAGGGGTTCACCTCTCTGTCACTCTCTCCATCTCTATCTCTCTTTGTCTTTCTGTCTCTTGTTCCTCTCTCTCTCTCTCTCTCTCTCTCTCTGTACCCCCATCTATTTCCTATTTCCCTCTCTCTGTCCTCCCCATCTCTCTCTGTCTCCCTCTCCCTCCCTCTCTCGCTCTCTCTCTCTCTCTCTCTCTCTCTCTCTCTCTCTCTCTCTCTCTCTCTCTCTATATATATATATATATATATATATATATATGTGACCGGGTGAAGTGAAGCCCAAAGTTTGACATGGACTCTCTCTCTCTCTCCTCTCTTTCTCTCTCTCTCTCTCGCTCTCTCTCTCTCCCCCCCCCTCCTCCCTTTTGCCTGGTCAAAGCGCTGGCCCCACCAAGCACTGTCAGCCTCTTTCCCCTCTCCCCCTCCTGTATCCCTGTATCATGTATCCTGCGTCTCAGACGGCCATGTTGTATATATGTTGTAAGACCAGCCTACTATGTATCTTGTCAGCCTGGGAGGGTCCCAGTGCG
>JAWQFJ010020976.1:7500-10721 GCA_034096865.1 Theodoxus fluviatilis | reverse complement strand
AAAGTGTCATTAAACAGCAAAGCTGTGCCTCTCGAATTTGAGCTGTAAGGAGCTATTATGCCTTCAACTCCCCATTCCATAAGTGTTGTGCGAGCCTTTTCTTCATCTAAATGGGTGTCCTGAAGGAAAATTATCGCAGGTGCTTTGGATCTTAAGTAGTCTAGAACATCTCTTCTTTTACGTCGATCGGCCAGACCCCGGCAATTCATGCTAAGTATCTTAATGTATTGAATCGTCATTTACGGAAGTCCATAAAATTCTTTATCGCTTTTGCAGTAATCGTAAACATTGCTTAGAAAAGTTACAGCCACTGAGCAGTTAGGTTTGATTTTCTCGACACAATTTCTGATCCAGTTGAAAGTAGGCAGACGGGAGCAAGAAAACAAATTCATGTGAAGATTAGAAAAGGATAATAGAATATAGTAGAAATAAACAAGAGGGGTGATAAAATGGATGAAAGTCAATAGAAACTGAGCTTGCCCACCCGTCCCCACCCTTCGCTTTCTTATTGCATCCACTGCATTAACACTTGGGAAGGGGGGAAGGGGAAGGGGGAGGGGGGGGGGGGGCTGGGGCACTTACATCATGTCAGTTTCAAGGCGCAATTTTAACATGACGCCACAAATCAAACACGAAGGAGAAACCACTCGTGGCATAGTAACTAAACCTGTGACAAAAACAAGAAACAAACTCCACAATCCTGTTACAGCTTGCAATGATAGGTAACAAACGATCAACGCATAATCAGCTTATCTACATGTCTTTTCTAGCGCGCACACGTACAGACACACACACACAAACACACAGTCACGCACCTGCCATTATGTCAAAATTGAAACGATTTTAGCAAGCAAGCTATAAACAAATATATATAAAATAATAATAATAATAATAATAATAATAATAATAATAATAATAATAATAATAATAATAATAATAATAATAATAATAATAATAATAATAATAATAATAATAATAATAACAACAATAATAATATTAAAAAACACGCCCGCGCTCACACATTCAATCACTCACACACCCACTCACTCACGCACTCACTCACTTACTCACACACACACACACACACACACACACACACACACACACACACACACACACACACACAACATGTAGCATAAATCGTTGTGCTGACATCGCGTCACAAGAAAGGAGGCTACAGGAACTACATGTACTCGGCCAATTTTGTAGATCAACACAGATACAGACGCATGCAGAACTGTTTAGTAGAGATCTGGTTCCTGTACAGATAACTTGAATTACCCTCAGCAGAAATAATATTGTCTAAGGATACAAGCAACGATGAACTGAGTAAACTGCGTGTCCACTTGTACAACTGCTGAAGACATTGAGTACATCGATACTGGAGCTCGTGATCATGTTGCGCAGGTCATCAAAAAGTGATTATTTAACACCCACATACGCGCGCGCGCGCACACACACACACACACACACACACACACATGCACGCACACACACGCACGCACACAAATACACACTTTCTAAGATTGGATGTCAGTAAAGTATCTATTGGAAGCATCAACTTCTTTATATCGAGCAGCACAATAGTATTTGAAAAGTTATTCGGAGGTCTACTTCATCTAAAATTGTTTGTAGTGGCACAGCTATGAAAATGAAATTTTGAGCAACAGGAAGAAACTCCAACTTATGACAGGCTGCACGATCTACATGTAGCCAGCACGTAACAGTAATTATGGATGCATTAAATGACGCACAACTAATACCAAATGACTGATAATACCCGTTGGAATTAGTACAAGAGACATGAGGAAGAGAGAATCAAACCAGAATACTACTTACAGATTCGATCGCAGCTAGAGAAAAGGCCCGACTATCTTCTGTTGTAGCGGTTGAAGAGTTCTCTCACTTGCTCCACACTCTTTACTCCGAACAGTTTCTGTCCGTTAACACCCTCCACATTCACCGCACAATTGAATGTCCACACCTTAGCGACTCGCTCATCCTGCTTCAAGTCCCTGAGGAGGCGCTGGTTGCTGGCTGTCAAGTCTTCGGACAGGTAGATGTTGGACTTCTTCTCCCGAAGCTTCCTGCGGCCTTTCAGCACGACGGACTTGTCGCTGCGCTTCACAAGGCGGCAGATGATCGGGCGGCTCTGTCCTTCCCTGGGCTTCCCAAGTCGGTGGGCTACAGAGATTTCCACTGCGCTGGTGATTTCCAGTTCCTTCCTGAAAAAATCCTGCACCACCTTCTCGCATTCGTCTGTCTTCTCGTTTCTTTTTTCGGGGAGTCCAACAATCCGGATGTTTTCTCGTCTTTGGTACTGCTCCTGCTCATCCAGGGTGCTCTTAACTTCGTCACATCGTCGTGAGAGTGAGTCAGCGAATCTGCTCCGCTCTTCGCACGTTTCCCTGGTTTTGATCAGCTCTTGCTGAAGGCAATCCGCTCTCCTTTCCATATCAAATAAACGCGCCTCAAACCTGTCGAAGCGCGCATCAATTGTAGTCAGGATTTGCCTCTCGAGGTGCTCAAAGCGCGATGTCATTGACTCAATTGCCGCCTTGAGCAAGCTTTTCAGTTCGCTGGTTTCAGGCAAATCGTGCAGGGCGCAATTCACGTCTTCATTTGCGGGGCTGCTCTCAACGTCATGTGAAACTTCATCTCTCGACATCGTTTTCCTCTGTTGAGGCAAGGTGTCAGGATCGCCCGAAAGACTTCTCTTCGTGGCCATTGAGGGAGTACTTCTGCAGCAAGTCAAAGTGGCTGGGGACGGTTTGAGGGGAGCTCAGCCTAAACACGTCCGACTCATGCAGCGGCTGAACCGGAACTCTGAAGGCACAAACTTTGTCCATCATTTTTACAAATTCATCATACCAACAGTAGGTAGATGCAGGATTTCTGTAGAGAAATCCCAACATAACAGATGAGTGCACATTACTTTTCACTTCAAGCCATACACATTAAACATTGAACTTTTCTTAATCTGATCTACGAACTACACATTGTTTCATATCGCAACGAATATATGCTGCCATCCCGGTTTGCCCTGAATGTTCTGCATCTCGTCTCTCAATATAGAAACCCGGAATATCAATCGTATCGTTGCTTATACTTAGATGAAAATGTGTTTTGCATAATCCCAAAATGTGCTACTTTTCTTTCTGAATAAATAAGTTGATGTCCACCACCTTATTATAAAGATGATAGACATTAATGTGTCCAAC
>JAWQFJ010020976.1:0-2500 GCA_034096865.1 Theodoxus fluviatilis | reverse complement strand
ATCTACGCTTCCAACAATATCATTCAATCTGCTCCACCCGCTTCGTTGCGTGTTCGCACATAAAACGCTGTATTTCGGGATACTAGAAGCCCATCCCAAGAAAATGTAGGCCATGAACAGCATTAATTTATCAAAGCTGTATGTTGAATGCATCAGTAGGTCAGTAAAGCTTCAACTTTTTACAAATCAAATGCTGGTCAATGCAAATCTACACCAGCGAAGAATGTCGATCGCCACCGCTCTATCGCGTCTTTGCACAGAAAACGCTGTATATCGAGATACTAGAAACCCCATCTCAAGAAAATGTAAGCCATGAACAGCATTAATTTATCAAAGCTGTATGTTGAATGCATCAGTAGGTCGGGAAAGTTCTGCATTTTGCAAATCCGACAGGCAGGTCACACCCATACGTCAAAGCGTCTGTTGCCATAGGTTAACCAAAGGGACGTAACTCTAAATTCTGACTTTGCTTCGCGTAAATGAACACCGCTCCAGTTCGCAGTGTGGGTGTAATCGTTGCGTGTGGCTGTCAACCCGCTTTTTACACGCACGGTCAGCCGGATCGGGAGCAAAACCAGATTGAAAAACGTAACGTGTGTAGGCGCCTTAACGTTACAATAGTCCAACGCTTTACCATCTGAGCCATTCCGCAACTGACGTTACTACGTGTTTGTAAAGCAATTATAAAGTTCTTTTCCGTAAACTCCCTCGCTTCGTATTTTGCACTATAAATTGTAGAAAAATGGATGATAGTTCATGAAATTTGAGTGGTCTTGTACATTTTAGGATACTCAAAGTCTATTTCTGCCAAGTTTAATATTGATTCACTGCCATCACGCCACGCGAACAGACTAACCTGGTGGACATGTACTCGATTAATTGACTCGATTAAATTGAACTGATGTATTTGATATACATTTGTATTAATCCTGAAAAATTATGAAATCATACTTCATTCATTTGCGCATTAGTCTTGGCAGCGTTCAGCGGACGAAGTAAACATCACTACTTCGACCATAACGTAAGACGTAAGTGCGAGTTGCAGACAAAACTATCACCGTCACATGACACGAACCGGCCAAGCAGAAGAGGTGACGCCGAATGTCAAATTACTGCTATCTTACGGTCATAATAATCAGACGAAGTCTGAATAATCTGAGAAAGAAAATCGAATTGATTTATTATTTGTATGAATACGAGTTTTTTGATCGACTTCGGTCAATTTCGCGCTGCCTAGCAGTGATGATTTGTATACAAAGCTGTCGTCTGCTAGGCGAAAGCGATCCGCGAATTAAGCCAGCAAAGTTTCGACCATGAATGGACAAAGTCGTATTACGACCGTCAGCGTCGATTAAAAACGCTAAAAACGATTGTACCACACACTCAAAAACCCTCTTTTTGTGTAAAAGGGGCAGAAAAATGTTTTGACTAGAGATCCATTTGGGGTAAGATAGGTTAGAAATGATCCAGCATGTGCAGTGTATGGAAACAGAGTCGCCCTTCTCTAACCCACTTTGTGTTTGTAAAATATCAACCCATTCAGACATTCAAATGCACAAAAAACAAAACAGGAATACTTTACAAAGCCAGTTTTATCTTATCTATCTCTTGAAAGCTTTATTGATCGATGGGGTTAGGTGTGGGCCGGGGTCAGATCATGGTGGGTTTAATAAATGGTGTTGTCATGGTAACCGAAGGTGGGCACAAATAAGATGGCCGCCGAAAACTCAAAGTGCTCCGATTTGACCGAAATTTGGTGTGTGGGTAGGTAAAGTCAAATGATGAAAATCTGTGAACAATTTTTTTTTCATGGTTACGTAATGAGAAAAACAAAATGGCGGCTGAAGAATTTGTAACTTTTAAACCCACTTGCGTTTCGTCACTATGGCTTCTATTGACCTGTGTTTGATATTTTCAAGTCAGAGTTTGTATGTAAACATGCTATAAAATCTGATTTACTAGAACTCTTTAATAAGTTTAGTATCCCGTGTGTAGCACGGGTTTCCGCTAGTCTATATATTAATATGCAAAAGGTAAAACGTTATGCAAAAACTCCTCCGAGCCCGTTTCGCCGATCGCTTTGCTTTTTGGCATCGACCCTGAGGAAGGTTGGGAAGGGGTTGTAGGGTATAATTCGTGACCAAATTTGACTTTGAAGTGCCTTTTTTAACGTTTTTACGTTTTGGTGTTCCAAGGGACGGAACTCTGTCCCAACTCAAGGAAAGTTTTTTTCATGTGTGACGTGTTCATTTGACGTCGAAGAATAACGTGACTTAATTTCGTAATGTTTTATCCCTGCAGCTTTTAGGTCCTCGCAAATTCCGATTTGACCGAAATTTGGTGTGTCGGTAGGTAAAGTCAAATGATGAAGATCTGTGAAAAAATTTTTTGGTTATCATGGTTACGTAATGAGAAAAACAAAATGGCGGCTGAAGAATTTGGACGACTGTGTCGAAGGCGGCAAAGCCGCCTGAGACACAGGAGTACACAGTTTTATTCC
>JAWQFJ010020975.1:32500-46347 GCA_034096865.1 Theodoxus fluviatilis | reverse complement strand
CTGCCCATCCCATTTTTCGGTCAGTTCGTCATGTCAAAACTGTCCCTGCCTATTCCCCCACCCCCCACCCCCACCTCCCGACCCCACCCACCCCCACCCCACCCCCACTCCTCCGACGCTGTCTTTATCTGATGTGCACCCAAAACGCCCATATGATTAAATCCGGTTTCTCGTGAAGAGGGTATCCTTTTCCATGAATGAAAATACTTTTCCGACGCTACAAAATTCTAAGACGATGTTGCGAGATGAGCTGTTTTTAATGCTCAAGTAAGAAAGAGGAAACCAGTGAAAACACTTTGGAGGCTTCTGCAGTGAGCTGTGGAAGGAGGCGTGGGATTTCAGTCTTTGTTTGCTGTGAAAGGCGCGCCTTTCAGATTTGCCCTCCAGTGTCCATTGCCACGCTCTCGTGTCTGTGTGCAGTCTTTTAATCCCTTTCCAACATCGTGCCTCGACGCATTCTGGTACACCTTTACCTCTGGCGTAAAAGAATGGCCTTGGCAGACACGAGGCAGGCTGTACGTGCTACAGACTGTATTCTGGGCTAGCTTCTCTGGGACGGGCGCCAAACTGGCTGTCTTTGTGAGACACGTTTTTATCAGGTCACGTCTCCGGCATACAGACACAGAGATTTACAAACAGAATAACCTGTTTTCGCACATAAAGGGTTTTTGTTACTCGTGCTATAAACTAACTCCCAGCATTTTCAGTGTGCCAAAGTGGTATATCAGTATTTTCGACAACTTCCTGTTGGTAGGCCTACTCGTTGGGGTAGTGCTGCTTCTTCAAATTTCAGGATCTTGACGCAGCATGAAGCACAGATGGCAAAATCAGATTAGGTAAAATGCATGCATCTTCCTTCTCTTTCTTTAACTTGCATCCCTTCACGTATGTCTGCTCTTACTTGACGCAATAGTATTCTCTTGCGGTGAATAATAATAATAATAAATATTTCTATAGCGCTTATTCTCAGGTGAGCTCTAAGCGCTTTACAATCTCGTTCACACATCACAAGCAGACAATCGGATACAAGCAAATCACGTAGGCAATCAACACTAGCAGCAAAATCAAGCACAATCAGAGCAAGCATACAAACACATAAACTTAACTAGCAAGCAGGCAAAATAATCAAACACAGTTGAAGCAAGCATACAACAAAGAAAATAAACAAACAAGCAGGCAATATAATCGAACACAATCAAGCAGGCATACCAACACAGTAAATAAACCAGCAAGCAGACAACCAATCGATAATCTAAACAAGAATAAAATAAGCAAATGAAGAGAAAAAACAAGCAAGCAAACACAAACTAGATAAGTGAATCAAAAACAAAATATTTACAAAATACAATTACGAGAATATGTACAGGGAGCCGTGAAGTTGAGCGGGTGGGGTCAGTGGGAGGAAGGGGGGGAAGGGGGGGGGGGGCTATAGTACAGTACTGTTTTCCACCCCCACAGTTTGAGCGATCTATAGTATTCAGTGCAGACGAAATGTTCGAGAATGCAACCGGCAGCTGCAGTCGAACTCGATCGGTCAATCGATGTCTGACATCACACTTTGAGATTTCAATAACTTCATGAAGTTGCAGTAGTTGCTTGTTTGCTGGAATACCATGTCAGATCAGATAGTGAAACGATCACTCGTGCATTGAGTTTTGATGCCAGACCACGACACTCCCCGCAGGTGTGTTTTGTTTGCGTTGTAAAGTTTGAGTACTAGCTGCAAGTGTAAAGATGGTCAGTTACTAATATAATCGGTGATTTTAGTTGTAATGAAACTTTTTGTGTGTTTTAATGCCATTTTCTTGTCATCATCGACCCGATCTTACAAGTTAGGCCTATACATTACGCCGTGCGGGCAAGTTGATCACTCGACTCGATGATAGTGATATTTTCGGTCCTTGCCAGACCAGGGAAACGAAATTGTCAATTCAAGCCAGAACTAAACAGTTATCTGCTGCTACTCATTCGAGCTTTACATGAAACATTATATCACACTAGCTCGATCGTCTGCTGGCGTAGTGACTATGGTTCGATCGCGTGAGTCTGCTAGGAATCTGCGTTTTGTGACAAACGTCTTGCTCGGCGGTACTGTACTCCATGCACCTTAACGGTCCGCGTGATTCGGGTGTAATCTTAAGCTAAACGACGTTTATTGGCTGCCGTCAGCCGGCTGACGCCGTCCTGTACTAAGCCGCGTGTCCAGCTAAGTACGTACGGTGAGGTTTGTTTACTTATCTTCTGTGGGTTTTGTGCAGAAAGTATACGTTTAAAACAGTCTAATATGACTATTTTCGATTAGTTTTTAATCTAAATAATCTTTTTGCATGCTTTAATGTCATCCTTTTGCCACGATCTAGCGATCATCCCTTGAACTTCTATTTTTACCAGTCTACCGGAACTAGTGGAAATAAAGGGACAAAACTCGGGCTGAATTTCCGTATCAGAAGTGAGATTGTCCTATGGAAGGCCATCGATAATAAAATCACTAGATGTGCTTCGTGTAAGATTAAAGCGTCTCGGTTTCCTCAGTTATTCGCCTTTAACAAATCGCGTAGGGAGACGCGGTGGGTCTATTCTTACCCCCAACCCACAAGGGGTCTATTCTTACCCCCAACCCACAGGGGGTCTATTCTTACCCCCAACACACAGGAGGTCTATTCTTACCCCCAACCCACATGGGGTCTATTCTTATTCCCAACCCACAGGGGGTCTATTCTTACCCCCAACGCACAGGGGGTCTATTCTTACCCCCAACCCACAGGGGGTTTGGCTGCGAGGTCTCGTCAATTTGGAGTTGGTCGTGCTTGCTCACAGCTGTACCCACAGCGTGAGGCGCGCATAGTCAGAGCACACCTGGAGGTTTTTATGCCTGAACGTTGTCAACATGCGGAAGCACGAACACATTTGTGTGACACACTGTCTACACACATAAGATAGGGGGAGAGAGTGAGAGTGAGAGAGAGGGAGTGAGAGAGAGGGAGTGAGAGAGAGGGAGTGAGAGAGAGAGAGAGAGAGAGAGAGAGAGAGAGAGAGAGAGAGAGAGAGAGAGAGAGAGAGAGAGAGAGAGAGAGAGAGAGAGAGAGAGAGAGAGAGGGGGGGGGGCAGGGGCAGAAGCAGGCGTATATATACTGAAAATATTGAAATCGTTCTTCCTCCAGGAAATTTACAATGCAAGCCTACCTTGAGTGGTCGGATTTCAGTGCTCCCTCAAGAGACTTCTGTAGAGGAATCTGCCGACGCAGCGAACGTTTCAATGACGACTCAAACATTCCTTGCTATCTTTGAGGTGCTTTTCTCAGGATCTGCTCTCACTTCGGCCTGTGTCAGGATCATGACGTCAAGATGACGTGACCAACAGCCAGATGGTCGTCATGAATTCGTCATTCGACACTGCAGATACCTCCGTTTCGACCCCTCTACGTCATTCAGTCTTTGCATCTCAGGGAGCGCCTGTATTCGGTAACCGAGAAAGATAAAACAATTCTCTTACTAGTATCGAGGGACGGTACACGATTGGATTTTAAATAAAGATAAGGAGATAAATAATTCAGGTGCAGGCCAGCGACTGAATTCCAAGCAAGACACGACTAGGTCGGGGTGGTGCATGTTTAGGCATGCACGTACGTGCAGAAAGAGGGGGGACAGCGAGGATCTAAAATCGCAGACCTCGGGGTGTAGAGCGCAGTCGGGGTCGTGCGTGTCGAGCGAATCTGTCGCCTGACTGGTCGCACAAGCTGTCCTGTGATGCATGAGTCAAACTCTACACTCAGCACTCTGAAACACTGAGCCGTGGGGGAAGAGGTAACCAGAACCGAGAGGGTCACTAGGCAGGATTCGCGCCAATTAGCTCACTTAGGAGCGTGGGCTTTGACACCTATTGTTCGCTCCCCACAGGATTGTAGCACACTGCTAGGTCGTGTGAGCTTATTGTTCAGTCGTCTCGCAGGTGTTGAGGAATTCGTTCCAACCCGTCTCCAATGCTCTCTATAGCAAGCTAGCGACGGACGAGGTTTGAGATAGATCTACAGGCGCTCGTCCGCGGTGTAAACAACGCTTCACCTGTCCCCTCACTTTTGACCCGACCGACTCCAAACCTGTTTCACGATGCTGTCGGACGACGTGGTCTATGGGGGCTTTCTCGTCTTGTCCCTGCCAATGGGATTTCTCGTCAAACGCCTGGATTCTTCTGGCAAAAAGTTTCTCTCGGCTGCCCTGGGGTTTTTGACGTTGCTGGTGGCATGCCGATGGGACCTTTTGCACGGTCTGCTGACGATAGCTGTCAACTGCCTCATTCTCTTCCTCGCCTCCCCAAGGTGAGTGCTCGAGCGAAGTTCATTGCATCCCAGTGTTACTGCAGTGGTCATGACGCCTCTTAAAAATGTAGAGTAATCCGTAGAGCTCGATCGTGACTTGCCATTGCACTTTCAGCACTGTGTGTGTGTGTGTGTGTGTGTTGTGTGTGTGTGTATGTGTATGTAAGTGTGTGCATGTGTGTGTATGTGTGTGTGCATGTGTGTGTATATGTGTGTATGTGTGTGTATATGTGTGTGTGTGTGTGCATGCATGTGTGTATGTGCGTACATGCGAGCAAAAGAGGAACTCGTGTGTGTGTGTGTGTGTGCATGCGTATGTGTACGTGCGTACATGCATACGTGTGTGTGTGTGTGTGCACGCGCGCGCGCGCGCGAGAGAGAGAGAGAGAGAGAGAGAGAGAGAGAGAGAGAGAGAGAGAGAGAGAGAGAGAGAGAGAGAGAGAAATGAGAATAATCATAGGACAGGAACTGAAAGTAATTCTGCCCAACACAACCCCTCCCCCCTTCTCCCCCCCCCCCCCCCCCCCCTCTCTCTCTCTCTCTCTCTGTACGTTGAAAAGTTTCAAAATAGAAACCACTTTGTCAGGTGCGATCACAAAGGTTGTCTATGCAGAGCGTTTTGAATGGAAAGAAACAGTTGTCTGCTGTACTTTCACCAGCCTCGGACACAAATATGCAGTGTGTTCTAGCGTGGAGAATGTGATCCAGGTTGGTCAGTCATTCGCCCAAAGGAAATTACTGGACTGCTGAGTGGGTGAGGACCAGATGTCCTGTGACCACAGCAAGGCTTCTGAGCGAGGGAGCGGAGCGGCCACGCCATAGAAAACAATCGTGGGAATCTAGAATGTTCTTGACTTTTAATTGGAAATGCAAGAGCCACATCGACAACGACAACGACAACGACAACAAGCGTGATACTTTCATTGATCATATGCTTGGTGCTACACTACAATATTGCTTTCTACAGAGCTCGCCTTTATCGCTAAGATAAAGCTGAGAGAGTGTTTACAGACGAAAAAGCAACCCATTGAGGAATTCTGCAGACACAAAGTACATGCATATGTTCCAGTAGATCAAAGGGTTAAAGTAGACTGCTTAGCTGAGAGCTTAGCATTGTAAATGATAGCTTTGTTTTGTTGTTAGGAATGAGTGAAAGAAGGAAATAAGATTAAAGTGAAGTTTTATTTCCCAGTCTTACAAGAAGAATTATAAGTTGCATCTGTATGCATATTTTCATGTGAGAAATGTCAGATTACTCACGTGAACACAATAAGGGCATAACAGACTGAGGTCATTGTTATCGGTTCCCACCATATGCTGGCTCGAATGCCACCTGTCCAAGTCAGATTGGGTGACGATGCATCACGCCCTCGGAATCGTCCCGTAACCTTGGTGTTGTCTTTGATAGAAAGCTAGAGCTCACCGACCATGTCACTTCAGTTTGCCGGTCCTGCATCTATCATCTCCATAGAGTGGGCCAAGTTTGAAAGTTTTTAGCGGAGGAAGCCACAAAGAACGTGGTTCATGCACTGATAATTGTCAGATTGGATTACTGCAATTCTGTACTACAGGGTCCCCAAAAAGACACTCTGCAAGCTTCAACGCATACAGAACTGTGCCGCCAGAATGGTGAAAAGAGTGAAGAAGACGGAACACATCGGCCCAGTACTCAAAGATCTGTACTGGCTACCTGTCCACAAGCGAGTATGTCTTCAAGATCTGCACGCTCGTCTACCAATGTCTCAAAGAGAAAAATATGACATTGTACCTATGCGGCCTGGTCAATCTGTATAAACCAGATCGGCCCATAGTGTTCTCCTCAGATGTGCCCAAGTGAAGTTAAAAAAATGGGGAGATAGAGCTTTTGTTACTACCCCAGAACCACTCAGAGCTGCCCCATCTCTGTCCAGCTTCAAAACAGGCCTAAAGACCTTTCTCTTCCAAGACTGATACGACAATATGCTGTTGTGTAAAGCGCCGAAGAGCAGCAGAAGTGCTGAATTTAGGCGCTCTATAAATGACTTACATTACATACATTACATACATTACATACATATCGAATCACTTTATTGAATTTAAAAAATAGACACATTATTGACAAAACTGCAAATACATAAGCCATACAAGAGAGTTCTGGGTTCCTTCTTAGCTCTGTCACAGAACTACAATGCCATCATGCACAACGATAGATAGGCTCATGGCTATGCACTATTCTGCTGCCCTTGTTCTCCCCCAGTTCTATCCAACAAAAAGCTTCTTCTTGCCCAGGCACGTCTTGAACCTATCATGACTGACAAGCAGAGATATTTCGCCAGGTATTTAGCCTGGTGACTGGACAAACCCAGCATCACAAGACCTTTTGTGAATCGCCTGTGCACAGCGCCCAGAGATCCAATAACCATGCCACAACTCTCGTGTAAAAACCGGCTTCATTGAGTGTGAGACACAAAGGCATGTACTTCTGGAATTTATGCTGATAGCATTTATCCACAAAAGTATCAAAAGGGTTGGCAATCTCAATTATGAAGGCTATGGAGTTGAGATGATCTAGCACGCACAGATCAGGTTTGCATGGACCTGTCACTTCCAAGCCCTCTATGGGACATTCTCATTAACGTACCCTGCAGGAGTTACTTTCCGTGCTCTCTCTCGAAAAACAACGCGTTAGGTAGAACCACCTAGTTCCGGTTGCATTCTCGTAGCGTCTGCACTGAATACTAGATCGCTCAAAGTACATGCATGTGGGGTTGGAAAACAGTACTGTGTCATGTAAAGCTCGAATGAGTAGCAGCAGATAACTGTTTAGTTCTGGCTTGAATTGACAATCTCGTTTCCCTGGTCTGGCGAGGACCGAAAATTCACTATCATCGAGTCGATGAGTGATCAACTTGTCAGAACAAAACAGTTATCTGCTGCTACTCATTGGAGCTTTACATGAAACATTATATCACACTAGCTTGATCGTCTTCTGGCGTAGTAACTACGGTTCGATTGCGTTCGTCTGCTAGCCAGCTAGATACGTACGGTGAAGTTTGTTTACTTATCTTCTGTGGGTTTTGTGCAAAAAGTATACGTTAAAACAGTCTAATATGACTATTTTCGATTAGTGTTTAATCTAATTAATCTTTTTGCATGCTTTAATGTCATCCTTTTGCCACGATCTAGTGATCATCCCATGAGCTTCTATTTTTACCAGTCTACCGGAACTAGTGGAAGTAAAGGGACAAAACTCGGGCTGAATTTCCGTTTCAGAAGTGAGAATGTCCTATAGCGACATGTTGGTTCTCATAGATCTGACAAAACTCTGTCCACACAGTCTTCTCCAGCTCCTGCCTCACAAGATGTACACACCTATCGTGCCTTTCAATATACAAACCCCTTAGTTTGTGACATCCGTTCAGCGCGTGAGAGTTTGTATCGGAGCGGAAACCACACGTGAACATGATCTGAGGTAAGAGTTTGGATAATATGTGTTGTTCACTGCTTTTGTTTCTAAAAGCTGTAGCCTCCGCTTGGTGATGAATTTGGTGAGCTGATCGCTGATGTTGCTGTTGGTCAGGTGGGAGTAGGAGCGCGCCATATCAGCTGCAGGAAATGCTTCACGTAGCAGACACCCCTGCTGTTGTAGATTGCGCCAGTAATCGAGATCTCGCTCAATCTCTTTCTTCTGCAGCGCGGTATAGAGAGCTGATGGGTCTGTGAAGCGCAGGAAAATGTAATCTTTATCATCTCCCCGGATCACTTCAGCAAATGTGTCTCTTTCTGCTTCAAATTCAAAACAGATCCCCAAACGCAGGCAGAGCTCATGAAGTTCGATAAAGCTGGAATGAGGCCAGTAGACTTTACTCTTCTTTTCGAGCTTTTTCTTTTCATCTATCTTGTAGCCTGCAAAGTTCTCGTCATCGGCTGTTGCGGGTGTTACCTTCCTCTTTCCCATGTGCAAGTGAAGGCTGTTCCTTGCTGTTTTCCTCACTTGCTCGTCGTCAGAATTCAGGGCAGACAAGAAGAATGATACCTTTTTAGCATGGTATATGGTTCTTGGTTTTACCAGGCCTAATCCACCTTCCTTCCTTGGCGTGAAAACCTGGCATCTTGTAGAAGAGGAGTTAAGTATTAGCTGGTCACGCACGAATTCAACAATCTCGTCCTCCATCTCCTTCAGCAGTTTTTCTGGGAACCACTTGTTGCTGTAGTAGAAGTTCAATCTAGACGGTGCGATGACGTTCACAGGATCTATCTTTTTGTTGACATGCAGGAGTGAATTGAATATCTTCCGTAGCAAGGCTGTGGACTCTGCTTTTATCTCGTCCATTTGTTTTTTCTCCGCGTTGCCGGACAGGTTGACCCGGAAACCCAGATACTGGTATGTACGATCTTTACCATACTCCGGCAGTCGTTCCCCTTGGACCAAGAGCTCTAATTCTTGACTCTTGTCACCATCCTGACCCAGTTGTTTCCTGACCGCTGGCCGTGAATAACTGCACACTTTGCATTTGACCTGCATACCTGCGTAGTTAAGGAATTCCTCGCTTTTCCCGATCATGTCCTGATGACCTCTGGTTTGTAGCTGAAGAAGCAAACGTCATCCATATAGGCCTGACAGGGAGGTGTAGATGGCTCTTCAGGAGACGACAGCACCACCCATCGGATCCACGGGTCTAGAGCTTGCACAAAGGCTATGGCGGACCACGGGCAGCCTTGGACGATGCCTCTCGCTCTTGTGATTTTCTCCGTCATGCCACCCCTTGTTCGAACTTGAAAGGTGGAGTTGGTGTAGACGTCTCTGGTGATGTCAACAACCTTGAGTGGATATCCAGTTCTCTCCATCGCTTCCAGCATGAATTCGTGGACGACATACATTCATACATATCAGCAGAATTTTATTCATCAAAGTTGTACAATATCTATACATGGTGGATAAATACATACAATTGAAATATAGAGCCGTCATGTATGAGCCCACAGTCTATGTCACAAGGAGGGAACCATAAGGAAGAGAAATATCAGACTACAACATTTCTTATTTCCCACACTGCACTCAGGGAGATTTATAATCGAGTTGCAAAGGCACATTTCATGAGAGAAATATCTGCAGTGCATACAATTCAGTTAACACATTTTACTTATTAATCTGTATATTCCCTGCATACGTTTACACTCAAAATAAAGGCATATGTTTTGTATGGTGATATCTGCCTCAGTTTTACCATTTATTTGTTTAACCTTGTCTGCACTATTTTGATTTATTTTCTACCTTTGTTCTCCTCGACACACTCATCCCAAAACACACACACACACACACACACAAACAAACAAACAAACAAACAAAGATCCCAGTCTCCATTTCAGCATCGAGTCTGATTAAACTATTCCTGGCTTTCTCTGCACTCGTTCAAACATGACAGACTCGTAACAACCACTGCAATGGTTTGTTGTTGGTGTGTGTCAAGCCCAACAGCATCCCAAGGCAGTGTTTTAGTGTGCAGAGAATGCTGACACTAGATATATATCCGTGTTGTGATCTGCGCAGTGCTTACGTGTTCGCACAGCTGATCTCGCTTCGTGTAAAATTCCAGCGTCGAGTACAGTGCAATACTCGTATCTTATGTGCAGCGCGTCATTGATTCACATTTCCAAGCGCAGTGCAGTTCAGTTACCGATCATTCTTGTCCACTAGAGACTTCGTCTGCCGGCGAAACACACTGAAGCGATGTCAACGCTCACAGTTGTCTCCACTAGAGTCCAGTCAAAGTTTCGCGACTCTGGAGCGATAAAAATTCATAAAAAGATGAACTGGATGATTTCACTCTGCAAACAATGGTAAAGCTTGGAGAGTAATTTGCAAGTGCCACCTAATGACTCGTGTGCTCGGTTTCGAGAAGCTTGCATGACGAGGATGAAGTTGAATGAAGTGGTACGGCCCATCAGCCTTTCTATGTCACGTGAGGATACTGTGTCTGAAATCTCTGGAGCTGGTTACAGTAAGAGCAAGTGAAAATGTAATTTTCCGAGTTGCACGCCTTTTACGAAGCTCACAGAGAAAAACGGTGAATATATTCTTATCCTCAACCTGCAGGCATGAATCATTTCAAAGCAGCCTATAATCAACTCATGCACCTGATCCTGCAGAGTTTGTCGATGCAAAACTCTGGGGGGGGAAAGTTTGGCCGGGAAATTTGTATAAATAAAAATAGTGTTTCACAAGGTGTAACTATTGAAAAGAATTTCCATGCTTTGTCAAAACGGATTCTCAAAACGGATTATTTAGATATCTATTTTTAAAAGTGTGCACCTGAAACGGTGATCGGAACCCTTCCGAAACGCAAGGCCCCAAACTGTGCTCAAAGCCCTCCCTGAATTCCAATTCCCATTAACGACAGACACGCCTCATTAAATTCGTTCAATCGGCATTCGCTTTTGGAACTGTGCCAAGTTCGAGCTTTTGTAGGAAAAGCATTCGCAGACGACACAGATTATTTGCATTTTAGATCTTCCTTCAATCAGACAATGGAGCTGCCTGTGCATCAGGTTTCTGTCTGAAAACACGAGGCAGATCATGACGTGAATTCATTTCCAAGCCTTTGTAAACCAGGATTTGTCGACGCTTTCTTGTGCGCAGTTGCGCAGGTCTATACGAATCTGATGGCTGTTTATACTAGGGCAAATTGCTTAACCCATACTACTGCACTGCACTACACTACACTACACTACACTACACTACACCACACCACAACGTTGTGCGATTAACCCTTGTATGCGACAAAGCGCCAGCATCGGTTGGAATACTCCCCAGGGAGCGGAGTTGGTGCTGGTACCTGACTGTGTGCGTCTTAAATGTCTGTCACTATGTTTGTTGTGAGGTACCAGTGAGGATTGATGAAGATGCCCAGTGATCAGGGGGTAAAGTGTAAGCGGTTTGAGACCCTGACAAGGGTGTAAGTCGCTATAAAAAACCACACCACAACCACACCACACCACACCACACCACACTACACTACACTACACTACACTACACTACACTGCACTTACACTTACACTACACTTACACTACACTCTATCAATGGCGTTGCTTGGCGAACGAAAGATGAGTCGATGCTACTATCCACGTCCACCGCAGACTCGTTGGTGGCTGTAGAGGCCGATGCGGGACCGACAAACCCGACCACAGCGGCCGCAGGGGAAGATCCGGCCAGAGTCTAGCATGACGCCCTCTCGGTTTTTTCTCCTCTGGCGCTTCTCCTTCAGTGTGTCCCTGCGGGAGCTCTCCAACACTGCCGTGGCTTCATTGATGGTGTGGCGCCAGGCAAATGTTAAGGCAATCAAATGTTTGTCACGTGTTGACACCAGCCGGTCACTTGCCAACTAGGTAGACTAAGGAACTCGCCCCAGGAAATTCAGACCTTCACCACGGGTCGCCAGTTTGGTCTCTGATGTCCAGAGGCTTTTCCTGTTTCTTGCAGAGTTCTGTCTGCGCTAAAACTGGCAAATTTAGCAGCTTAAATTAAATTATATCTTTTTAACATTTGATATAGAATGCATCCTCCTCGTGGTAGGGCGACCATAAATAATTACCATAGTGCATAAGAACATCTTTCATTTTCACTGCAGCTCAAGGCAGGGTGCTGGTCCGTTTTGCACTTACAAATGACACCTGTCCTCCCAAACTCAGTCGGGTCGATACCTGAGGCGATTTTAATATTAAAAGCCAAAAACAAAAATGTGGTAAAGGCAGCATGGAAAAAAGGGGGTGGGGGCCGGTGGGTCGGCCTAAACTTTTTATTTTATTTTTATTTTTAGAAGAGGCCAAATTGAATATAAACCAAGATTTCTTTAATTGAAAACGCTCTTTTAACCTTAAATAGTGGATTCCCTGAGTGCTCGTATGGCAGGGAAGATAGACAATACGCAGTTCGCTGTTTACTCTGAGTTTGTGCTATTTTCCTCTCTTTTGTTCTTCTTTCTTTAGCATGATCGAAAAAAGATTTCGGTCGACAGAAAAAATAGGATTGGTCGGGTGATCGCAACCACAACTCTTTTCCCCCCTTATTGTATCATAGCATTTCGGAGTGCAATTATTTCCCTGTAGAAAAAAGAAGAAAAGAAATTATGATGATGTGTGCAGTGGTTATTGATATATGCCTCTTTGAACACATGTATACTGAAACGGGTATTTTATTTTGAAAAGGGCTGTTTAAGTGTGCAGGTAATGAACCTCTCGCAGCACCGCCCTCTGCGTCCATCGCCAGCCAATCGGCGCGCGTGTACTTGTCATCATCGCGTGCAGTGTCCTACTTGGCAGCAGTTTTCTTAGACAAGCCGACTCGTCTTGAGTAATAAACAGTGCTCAAGCTCCAGGGCGAAAAACAACGCTATGGTCAAAACTCGTGCATGAGGTGTGTGTAGGTCGGATCTTCAATCATCGTGGCTGGAAACAATTAATGAGCACAGTTTCCAACTGTTGTCAATGCCTCAGTAGAAGTGATTGTCTCACATTCGATCTTCCGTGGGCGGAGATATGCGTGAGGTTAAAACTTGGTCTCTGTAAGCAAACAAAGTTTATTGAGAACGGGAAATTTCATCACGTTCTAATGCAAAGGAATTCCAATGAAAATGCACTGTACGTAAAGATGAGATTCTTCCATTTACGGTGACACTGCAAATTATACCAGATTCGATTTCAAGTGAGGCAGAATCAGGGTTAAGGCCAAGCGATGTGTTGTGCAATCATATACAGGGTGTTTTTTCTCTCGCAAAAAATTACACGGTCTTCATTTAGACATAAAGAAAAACCATCCGTAGCGGCACCAGCATTGACGTTGCTGGGGCTACGGTGCAGGTTTTGGGAACTTTTCCCCTGCCTCCCAAGTGTTGAGCTGCAGAGGCACAGAGGGACATGGAGTCAGTCGGTTCCCATTTCATCCATTTATTCAGTAACTGCAAGAATGAGTTTGTACTCTATTCTGCGCTACTCTATCTGCTCTGAGCACAAGCGGTCACCTCAATATATCCCATAAAACCGGAAAACGCCGGGTTCCGGGGAGGGGTCAAGAGAAAGGCGTGGTATGGGATGGGGAGAGGGTGCAGGATGGGGTGGTGGTACCAGGAATGTGTGGGAAGAGGGAGGGGGGCAGAGTGAGCATCTGCTGTCCAAGAACTTGGGAGGGGCCAGATGTCCAGAAGAAACAGAGTGGTGGCACAAAGGCGTAAAAGTGCAAGGAGGCATAGGAAGGCGAGGCTGGCATGGGAGGGTATGGCTTCAGTAGGCATTTGTGTCCAAGAGTCTGATGCGGGGATGGAATTGGAGAGGATATTTACAATGAAAGAAAAACAGTGCTGAGTGGGCAACCGAACTGACCACATGGTGACAGACTGGAAAATAGGAGCGGGTCATCCACAGAAAGCAAATTCAGCAACGTTTTGTCACCCTGTTACACATCATAAGTAGGTAGATAAGAAACCTGAGACACCCCAAGTGTATGCAGTGGTGCTTCAGCTTTCTAAATCGAGTGAAATCTCAAATTGCTAAAGTGA
>JAWQFJ010020975.1:27500-30000 GCA_034096865.1 Theodoxus fluviatilis | reverse complement strand
ACAGGGATAAGAACATCACGACTTTTGAAAGTGTTGGGTTTTCGTAAATATTATATTGATGCCTGTATTGGCTTGAACTGTTAATGATGAGAATAAGATATATACCAGTGTTGACAACCACTATTGCAATTGCTATAATTGGCCCTGTGAAATATGTCTCATTAATATCGTAAAGTTGAGGCATTTGTTTTTCCATCATGTAAATAAGCTTGAAAATCGGAGAAATAGTGCCCAGGGCCCGTGTCCAGAACGGCGATTTATCTTTTTAACACTCGATTTATCCCCTAACCCCGGGTTATCTTGATCAGTTAGATAAGGTACGCTCGTCAGAGGATCTTAGGTTGCGCTTTGCTATATATACTGGTTTCCAGCCAAGGGGGAGCGGAACAGTTGGAATCGTCTGAGTTTAGAGATAAATCGGGGTTAAAATAACTCGCCGTTCTGGATACGGGCCCAGGTTATTTGCTACTAAAGACAGGTACCCACTGGAATGGCGTTTTGAGGAAAAGGATGTTGAAGTTAGGCACTGTGTTTAAGGCAATGTAATATTGTCTCATGGTGGCCATTTTGAATGTGGTAGAAATGCTCAGCCCGACCCAGCTGGACGGCTGTCGATGGAAAACTAAGAAAAATGCGACGCTATGCTGTACATGTATTTGACAGATTTCTCGAAATGCGGCTAGATGACGTCTGTCTCCTTTTGTGGTGGAGTGTCACATATATAGGTTCACATCAGGCTTGTTCAGGAGTACGAAGCACTGCATCAGCGCTTCGTGTTGGCAGAGGAGCGCGCTTTGCTTCTGTTGAACGCCAAATTTACTGAAGCGCTTCACTTTTGAAAGGGAGGTAACTTTTCTGCGCTGCTTGTTGTGTTGCTAGATGCTAAAGAAAGTGCATTCTTTGCCACAGACATCGTTTATGCACGTTTAAATGTATTCTACATGAATAAAGTACACAACTGTGTCATCCTTACTTGCCATTACTCGCGCATACAGAGCGCTTGGGGCAAATAAAACCCTTTCCAGTCCCAAAATGGTGTCTCTGAGGGTCATCTTACGCATCGACGGCCAGTGCGGGATCAAAGACGCCATTTTCAAAATCGTGTGAATCATCTCAGATGCGCGCTTTTCTATGATTCACAGTGCTGAGTGAAGCACGCCCCAAAATTGCCGTTCAGGAGTGAAGCGCCTTCACAGCGCTTCGCTTCCTAAACAAGCCTATCATTACCGCTTTGCTGCTTGTCACACACATTTCCCACTTCGTCCCATCCTTCGTTAGCTGCAACACGAAGATGGAAATGCCGTGTTTCCAGCTAGTGGAGATGGTGGAGGAAGGGTAAAGAGATGGGGGGGGGGGGGGGGGGGTGCGGCGAGAAGGGGAACGTCCCAGAGATATAATGTCCTAGACAGAGTTGCATCCTTGAGCAAGGCATGTTACTGACACTGCTTCGCTCCACCCAGGAATAAAAATGGCTACCGGTGAGGGCAGCGATGGCACACTGTGCTGCGATTAACCCTTGCTTGCCATTAGCCACTATCGGTCTGGAATACTTTAGGGAGTAGAGTTGGTGCTGGTACCGGACCGTGCATCTCATCAGTCTGCCAGTGAGGTTGCTGTCAGCCAGTGAGGTTGCTGTCAGCCAGGTTGCTGTCAGCCAGTGAGGTTGCTGTCAGCCAGTGAGGTTGCTGTCAGCCAGTGAGGTTGCTGTCAGCCAGTGAGGTTGCTGTCAGCCAGTGAGGTTGCTGTCAGCCAGTGAGGTTGCTGTCAGCCAGTGAGGTTGCTGTCTGCCAGTGAGGTTGCTGTCTGCCAGTGAGGTTGCTGTCAGCCAGTGAGGTTGCTGTCTGCCAGTGAGGTTGCTGTCTGCCAGTGAGGTTGCTGTCAGCCAGTGAGGTTGCTGTCAGCCAGTGAGGTTGCTGTCAGCCAGTGAGGTTGCTGTCAGCCAGTGAGGTTGCTGTCAGCCAGTGAGGTTGCTGTCAGCCAGTGAGGTTGCTGTCTGCCAGTGAGGTTGCTGTCTGCCAGTGAGGTTGCTGTCAGCCAGTGAGGTTGCTGTCAGACAGTGAGGTTGCTGTCAGCCAGTGAGGTTGCTGTCAGACAGTGAGGTTGCTGTCAGCCAGTGAGGTTGCTGTCAGACAGTGAGGTTGCTGTCAGCCAGTGAGGTTGCTGTCAGCCAGTGAGGTTGCTGTCAGCCAGTGAGGTTGCTGTCAGCCAGTGAAGAACTGATCGAGCGGCCCAGTGATCAGCGTAGAGCGTAACGCTATTTGAGATCCAGACACGGGGTGACACGTCGCTATACAGCAGCACACCTTTTCCTTTACGTGACTGCAGGTCCCTACTATAGCTACCGCACCTACCTGGACTTCGTGCAGGCAGACCCTGTGCCCTGGTCAGCAACCAAGACGGCCATGATAGACAGACTGAAGGTCCTCCCCCTCTGCTTCCTCGTCTTCCTCCTTCTCGCCCCCAACTTCAAGGTTTCGGTGAGCTGTCGATTGTCTGCTTG
>JAWQFJ010020975.1:15000-22500 GCA_034096865.1 Theodoxus fluviatilis | reverse complement strand
GATTGTTGTTCAGACAAGATGTCCTCTGTCTCCCTGGTCACGGTGCCATTTCTGGTCCTCTTGCGTTGTACTTGCAGGCAAGTGTTGACCCTAACAGTCAGCGCCTACTGGCATGGCGTACATCCGGGTTACTTCCTCAGCGCCCTCACCATCCCTCCGGTCCTCCTGGCCGAGACCGCCATGATCGCCGTCTACCGGAAGCGCTTAGGTGTGCGCACGCAGCGCCTCTTTGATTTGGGTTGCCTCTTCTTCCGTTCACGTTCCATTGACTACATGTGCATGGGTTTCATGCTGCTGCGACTGGAGCCAGTGTGGCGCTACTGGAGTTCTGTGTACTTTATCATCCACCTGGCCTCCATCTTCCTCCTGCTCCTGGCGGGTTTGGGTCGTCTACTGCTTCCTCCTCTCGACTCCAAGGTCATCACCAACAACAACGTTGACTCCACCGTGTCCCATTCAGAAGTCACACAGCGGAAGAACAAGAAGAATTTGTAAATGAGCACACGAACTTGGCGGCATCTGCTCTCTCTCTCTCTCTCTCTCTCTCTCTCTCTCTCTCTCTCTCTCTCTCTCTCTCTCTCTCTCTCTCTCTCTCCCTCTCCCTCCCTCCTCCCATCTCTCTCTCTCTGTCTCTTGTCTCTGTCTGTCTGTCTGTCTCTCTCTCTCTCTCTCTCTCTCTCTCTCTCTCTACTCTCTCTCTCTCTCTCTCACTCTCTCTGTCTCTGTCTCTCTGTCTGTCTGTCTCTCTCTCTCTGTCTGTCTCTGTCTGTCTGTCTCTCTCTCTCTCTGTATGTCTGTCTGTCTCTCTGTGTCTGTCTGTCTGTCTGTCTCTCTCTGTCTGTCTCTCTCTCTCTTTCTCTCTCTCTCTGTCTGTTTCTCTCTCTGTCTCTCTCTCTTTCTCTCTTTCCTCCTCCTTCCCTCCCTCCCTCCTCCCTCCCTCCCTCCCTCCCTCCCTCCCTCCCTCCCTCCCTCCCTCCCTCCCTCCTTCTCTCTGTCTCTCTGTCTCTGTCTTTGTCTCTGTCTCTGTCTCTGTCTCTGTCTCTGTCTCTGTCTCTCTCTCTCACTTCTCTATCTCTCTCTCTTCTCTCTCTCTCTCTCTCTTTTCTCTCTCTCTCTCTTCTCTCTTTCTCTCTCTTCTCTCTCTCTCTCTCACTCTCTCTCTCCTCTCTGTGTGCGTGTGGATGTTCATGGCTTTATAGGTGCGTGCGCGTGTGTGTATGCGTGCGTGCATGCAATTATTTGACTCTTCTGGGTCTAGCAGCAAAGGCTTTGTGTAGCTTGCTCCCCTCGTGCGTCCTTGCGTATTACAGTAACGTGATGTTTGTCATGGAATTTTCCATGCTCGCTCTCCACGATGATGCCGGTATTGCCTCCGCACAAGTGATGAGCGTAACTTTACGGGCACCTCTTCATCCTGCATGAGTGCATGTATGTGTATGGTTTTGTGCAGGTATGTGTGCATATATGCATGCATGGATGTGGCTTGCCAATGCATATCTGTGTTTGCAATTTTCACCATTTTAAAACTATGTCTTTCTGTTGTTTTACATACTGAAGGCACCGGAAGCATGGAATGATTAATTTTATGAATCAGTATTGTAGCCCTGTTCTCATTATATTTTGGCAAAGGCTCGATATACATGTGTTGGTGCTATGAAATCCTTAGTTGCTTTCCTCGTGTACTGATTGTAGTACCTGATTTGCCGTACGCATTCCGCCCGGCGTCATAGTGATTTGCATTGCCTCGCATTGCCCCATGTTGAGTGGGTGACTGAGATGGAGAGCTTATGTTAATTCGTGTATGCAGATGAGTACCCTGTGTTGGGGGTGTGTGATTGCGCAAGAGAATTTACATGTGCAAGAGGAGGAGTGAAAACCCGTGTGTGTGTGTGTGTGTGTGTGTGTGTGTGTGTGTGTGTGTGTGTGTGTGTGTGTGTGTGTGTGTGTGTGTGTGTGTGTGTGTGTGTGTGTGTGTGTGTGTGTGTGTGTGTATGTGCGCGCAAGCGCATATTCGCATGCAAATGTCACTGTATGTCTTTGCTTGAATGCTTGCACACGCACTGGTGTGTTTTTGTGTACATTGACATAATTTAATGTGTGCTCACTTATGTCGACCACGTTCGTTTTCTGTGCAAAGGCTCATTGACTTTCGAAAATGGTTGTGGGGTCTAGTTGATCAATACTGTGTGCAAACGATAACCGTGCGAATTTGAAATAAAAGTTTTAAAGGGATAAGTGTCTGGTTTTTGTTCAATGAACAGATAGTAACACTGATTTTAACAAATGTAGGCCTATGTATTCGATTTTGTCTTGTGAACTCCTTGTGCTCGAAAACATCGCAACGCGTTTCTGAATAAAATCCAAGTAGAGCACGTAATTTCCCTGCTTTAAATCCCATTAAAACTGAGCTATTCAGCACAGTGTAAAGTCATTATATCATTAAAGTTTTGTTTGGAATCGACGGTTTTCTAGGATGCTAAACTCTGCTCTCGCAACTTTGGGTCTGTGTTGAGGAGTGATTATCGCTAGATCCTGGCAAAAGGATGGCATTAAAGCATGCAAAAAGTTTAATTAGATTAAAAAAACTAATCGAAAATAGTCATAATAGACTATTGTCACGTATACTTTCTGCACAAAACCCACAGAAGAGAAGTAAACAAACCACACCGTACACACCTAGCAGACGAACACCATCGAACCGTAGCCACTGCGCCAGCAGATATCGAGCTAGTGTGATATAATGTTTCATGTAAAGGTCGAATGAGTGGCAGCAGATAACTGTTTAGTTCGGGCTTGAATTGACTATTTCGTTTCCCTGGTCAGGCGAGGACAGAAAATTCACAAAACCCACAGAAGAGAAGTAAACAAACCACACCGTACATACCTAGCAGACGAACACGATCGAACCGAAGCCACTACGCCAGCAGACGATCGAGCTAGTGTGATATAATGTTTCGTGTAAAGGTCGAATGAGTGGCAGCAGATAACTGTTTAGTTCTGGCTTGAATTGACTATTTCGTTTCCCTGGTCAGGTGAGGACAGAAAATTCACGATCATAGAGTCGATGAGTGCATGATCAACTTGCCCGCATTCGGCGTAATGTAACGTGTAAGATTATGACAAGAAAATGGCATTAAAGCACAAAACAAAGTTTCATGACAACGAAATTCACCAATTATATTAATAACTGACCATTTTGACACTTACAGCTAGTGCTCAAACCTTACATACAAAGCAAACAAAACATACTGCGGGGAGTGTCCCGTTCACGCATCAAAACTCAGTGCACGAGTGATCGTTTCGCTTTTCTCTTATTTGTTTATCTGCTCCGACATGGTAAGCTGGCTGTGTCAAGAAACCAACATCTAAAATAATTAGAGTTAGTTGATACATTTTTCTTTCTAAGGTAATGTCCGTGAGGAAGAAAACGCGATACGTTGACTTTCGCAAGCCCGATGCCTGTCGATTTTACCTCAACAAAATTGAGGTGAACGGCGGGCTCGATCCATACCAGCTGACGCTCCCTGTGGGTTAGGGTGTGTGTGTGTGTGTGTGTGTGTGTGTGTGTGTGTGTGTGTGTGTGTGTGTGTGTGTAAGAATTGACCCACCGCGTCTCCTTTTGCGATTCGTAAGAAGCGAATAACTAGGTACATCGTGACTTGATTTCCGTTTGCTCGATTCCAGCGATTGTCGTGCTTGATGGCCTTACATAGCCTTCAAAGGCTGATATGCCGTAAAACTCAATCCATCCATCCATCCATCGCGATCGTAAGAGGCGAATAACTAGGTACATCGTGACTTGATTTGCGCTGACTCGGACCTATTCTAGTGGTTTTTGTGCTCGGTGGCCTTACGTAGCCTACAAAGGCTGATAAGCCGTAAATCTCCATCCATTGACCCATCCATCCATCCATACCAGCTGACGAAGGATCAACTTGACCCGGAGGAACACTCCGCCAACGAGTGCCATGGACATATTTAATTGTTGTACTCGGAACATCGGCGTACACGTTGGAAGAGTTAAAGAATTATAGGTCTTTGGAAGTCCATCGATTCTTTGTAGCAGGATTCGTGGGAGATGTCTGCTGATTCTCGCCGGGTGTTTGTCTCGAAAGGTCAGATCTATTCTGAAAATCTTCTTTTTCCATCCTCTTCGTCTAGCTTCGGTCAGCCTTTGCACAATCGGACCTAGATTGGTTTTCTCTGATGGTATAAAGTAGTAGGAGCGTTTGACTCCTCTTACTTTTTTCTTTTTGTTGGTTGTTAAAACAATTTTTCACGCAGCAAGAAGTAGGCATGGTTGCACGTCTCCCGTAGCACAGCTTAGCAGACAGCGCTCGCCTCCTACCAACATGGCTGAAAGCACGTGGCTTCTACACATAACTCCGGAAGTGACGACAATGAGTCCCCGGCCATTCTCATGATTGCAAACATATCAAGGGGCGCAACTCCATTTACCACGGTTGTCGACGCATAAATGCGAACATGGCGTTCTTGTCGCAGGTCATGGGTACGTTTTAGCTCCCCACCGCTGACATCTTCTGTCACACATACATGCATGCGTGGGTTAGGTTTGGTGCTATTTGTTGCTTGCTGATCTGGACGCCCTTAGAGTGGCTGGATCAAATGTAGTAAAATAGGCCCATCTCGAATTTCTTCTATTTGTCCCCTTAGTATTGACATCGAGATCGTGTTTCTTTCGTCGTCTTCGTCATCTGTGTTGCTCGTTCTTCTGCTGATGTTGTTATTGAATGGGGCAGAGCATTCTGTGCATTCTGCGAAAAGGTAACACATTCACTGAGTTCTGTTTTGTCTCTGTGCAGTGCAGACAGCGATGGCTGCCGTAAGTCTCAGGAGAGAAAGGGTTGGCTTCGCAAGTTATCAACTCGTGTAAAACGTCAGAAGTCATGATGTTCCTCCCCAACCCACCCCTACCCCCGTCCCCCGAGAAAACAAAGGTTTCCTTATCGTTGCTTTCGATGGATGGAAAAATCCAAGCTGATTCCATATCTAGGCTCACGTGCAAAACGTCGTAACTTACGAATGTGGAGATTTGGTAGGTCAAGCCTCCGCGATACAATTTTTAATTGAGATTTTGATTGGGACATTTGTGTACATATTTGTATATTTTTGCTTGACTGCTTATTTGTGATTTGTTTGCGTAATGTTGGGTCGTATGTTTTTCTCTAAGTATGGTTGACTATATGTATGTGCAGAGCATGTGTATGTAAATGCGCATGGTAGTGTATTTTTTGTATTATCTGATGTCACATGCGCTTTGAATCACTGGATAAGGCGCATTATTATTATTATTATTATTATTATTATTATTATTATTATTATTATTATTATTATTATTATTATTATCAGCTTAGCGATAAATAGTTCCATCAAAATTTCACAGATAGTCTGATGACAGTGTCCTTATGGCATGTCTTGTTTTTATAGCAATGGTGTGTACGCATTAAAACTACGACCATGCTGCAAACAACGTTAGCCCGTAGAAGACGTGGCACACACACACACGCACACACACACACACACACACACACACACACACACACACACGCACACACACACATGCACAGGCAGACAGAGAAGAGGCAAAAAGCAGAGATTTTACCCTTCCAGAGTGCAAAAACGAGAGAAGTCCACAAGAAGGGTAAAAAGAAGGAGAGCATTGCGTGCAGAACAAAATGGCGGTGCTCAGAGCGAGGACTTCACGGCGTGCTGAGCCAAATCGAATCTGATTTCCCCCGATAGGTGTCTCTTGCCAACACAAAACTTCTCAATGAACACTTCACTTCTATATTATTTTTTACTTGGCTCGGGAGGCTAGGAGATGCAGATCAGAAACAAACACTTCTCTACACTTGCTGAAATTGCTTTTGGTTCAGCACGAAGGGACTAAGAGTCTCGGCATCTTCTCACCAGCCTATAAAGCTGGTGTATTAATCACCATCAAAACAGAGCGACACTTAAACCGATGGTAACCGCATTGTGGGACGCCATTGGGATCAGAAGGAATTTGACACAGCCTTTCGAGGGGTTGCAAGATGGTGAGCAGAAAGGGAGAGGAGGAGGACAAGGAAAATTCCTCAGGTTGCCCTCTTGGCCCGGACAACTGGACCTTCCCCCTGCACAAGACCATTGATTGTTCTCCGTGCCTGTGGCCAAACTTTGTCGTGAGGCCTTCCCATGCTGCGGAAGTTGTCCCTCGGTTTGTCTACGGCAAACACGGGACCCCAGCTGTCCCGTCCCTGCCAGGTTTGGACCCCAGACAAGACATTTCCCGCCCTCGAAGTGCTTTTTTATGTCTCCGTGATTGGAATATTATCAACACTTTGGCGTGCTGCACCGTGTGCTTTTTCAATCGCAGTCAGAGTCAGTTTCAACACGAGCAAGGAAAGAAAGAGGAGGAGGAATGTTTGCCGAGGGATTTCCGCGTTGGCCGAGGAAAGGATTGTGTCTGTTTCCAGTCTTCCGTTTGATTAAGACGCTCAAGACATCCCAGCTCCTCCAAAACTGTCAATCGTGCCGCAGGCAGTGTTTCGCAGACAAAGTCTTTCATGGAGCAGACGTCTTTTTTCTTCCTGGTAATCCATGTGATTGTGAATAAAACATCATGCATCTTTCGATACACAAGGAATACTTTGCACCTAGTATTACATGGAACGCAGGGACGTTTTTCAAACAGTTTAATGCGAATAGAATATCGTACACATAACAAAATGGAAATAAAATATACTTCTGTTTTGGTGTACTTGAAAAACCCACTGGGTCATTAAGAATTCATAAAATTTTGATACGATGTACTCATTTACATGGGAGGAAAATAATATGAAGAGTAACTGTTATTTTCTCAACTATTCAATATAACAAAATGCTATTTTGTTGAGAAAGAATATTAGTCAATTGCAATATTTCGAAATTAGTCAACAAAAATCACCAATATTGCACTTAAAGTATTGTTTTTGTTTTCCATTCCTACTTAAACCAGTGAGATGAGTACGGTTAAACGAATACATAATATTATTTATAAACAATATCAGAAGGCGAATGAGTGGACCTGTTTCAGCAAGAAGAACAACAACATGGGACACAGACGTTGATCTGAAAATGGAGACTTCTGGTAGTCCGCGCTGCCTCACAGAGCTACAAGCAGCGTCTGCGAGACTCCATTATTGCAGGAACAATATGACCACAAAAGTGTTTACTGCAAGGTCGCATACAGGTGAAAATGTCGACATCACACGCCATCATAACGCAAGATGCATCGATTATTCCAACATCGCGTTCTTTAGAAGAGTAGCCAACATTTGATAAAAAAATATAACCCAAATGACAGAGTTTAGCAATATGTACACGTTTCATCAATAGTTGCATCCTTATGATGGTCAAATACGAAAAGTATATTTATGCACATTCTTTTCATTCACATCGTAAGGTATTGAAACGCAAGTGTATGTGCTTGCGAGAAGGTACGCATATTCACACACA
>JAWQFJ010020975.1:0-10000 GCA_034096865.1 Theodoxus fluviatilis | reverse complement strand
AAGTTGTTTTTTTAAAGGTTTATTTACAAAAAACAAAAGAAACAGAGGAGAGAGAGAAAAAAAGGTAAGGTACACATTGCAGTTTTCACTAAATAACATCATCAATCATCATTATCATCAATCATTAGTTCAAACAGTTGGGAGGGAAAAAAAAATAAAAAAAAATGTAAGGTACACATCTTCATCATCATCATCAATCATCACCATCAATCAATCAATCGGGAAAAAAGTACATATTGCAGTTTTCATTATCAACATCAATCATCATCTTCATCATCATCATCATAAATCATCATCATCAATCATCAGATCAAACAAGCAATTTGGGGGAGGGGAAAAAAAAAGAAAAAAAAGGTAAGGTAAGGTACACATTGCAGTTTTTATTATCAACATCAATCATCATCTTCATCATCATCATCGATCATCATCATTAATCATCGGTTCAAACAAACAATTGGGGAGAGAAAAAAAGGTGGGGTGGGGTTTGGGGTTTATCTCCTTCTAGCGAAAAAACAACGAAATAGAAGGAGTTATAAGTTGTTCAGAGGAGAGAGAGAGAGGGAGAGAGAGAGAGAGAGAGAGAGAGAGAGAGAGAGGGAGAGAGAGGGAGAGAGAGGGAGAGAGAGAGAGAGAGAGCGAGAGAGAGAGAGGGAGAGAGAGAGAGAGGGAGAAAGATAGACAGGGAAGGCATGTGTGTGAAAGGTATGCGAAATTTATAAATGCAAGGGCATCAGATGGTGAAGAAGGAATGTTAGGAATGCTGGACAAGATGGAGTGATGGGGATTTCGCAGCGCCAAATTGTGTCGAGTTGCGTTTCTAATAAAAGTCAATATAATGTACAGTATATTAATTCATTATATAAAATTGTTCCATTTTGTCTTAAACTGTTCAAGCGTCTGGCTGATTTTTGCGCTATATTTTTCTATTTGAATTACCTGTATTATAGATCTGGTCAAATCGTGAATATTTGGTTTTTCATCTTTCTGCTTACAATAATAAATATGTTTTCTAGTTAGGGTTAATATGTGATTTACTGCTTTACTTTCCTGCAAAGCTCCAAATAGTTTTTCGGAAGTGGTGAATTTGACAGCATGGTCTAGTTTTTGAGACATATACAATTCAATATTGTCCCAGAGAATCTTGGTGAATGGACAAAGGAGAAAAACATGTTCCAGTGTTTCTCGTTCATTTCTACACATGCTGCACCTGTCGTCGTTTGTTAGTCTTATTGCTTTCAGAAATACATTAGTTGGTAGGATTCTGTGCAAGAGCTTGAACTGAAATGATCTTGTTCGCGTGTCTGGGTTAGCCCATTTATTTAATGTGTGATACTTCTTCCATGGAAGATTGTAGTCGGACAGGTATCTTGACCATTTTTCATGTCCTGCAGGTAGTGCAATGTTTTTTGTTAGAGTGTCATAGAAAAAAGTAATGCCTTTCTTTGCTTTGGTTTCTAATATTTCCTTAATTGGAGGAGAACTGGGAATATCTAGCATATATTGATTACAGTTACATGCGAGGATATCTTTCCATCTCCCCGGAATATTATGCACTATTCTGTTGTATAATTAAAAAATTGCCATTAATCTGGTACTGCGACATTATTTCATAAAAAATTTTGGTTGACCTTTCACATTGACGATATCTCTGACTGACTTTATGCCGGCGTTGTACCACGCACAGTTGAACAAGTATTTATCTTTCATAGATGGCTTGTTCCACAAAGAGTGAGAGAGAATTTGTTCTACTGTTGATGGTTGATCAAATTTTGTTAACATCTCATTCCAATGGCTAAAAACCTCTTTCCTAAATGGATTTAGTCCCGCGACGGCTTGAGGGTGGACACAGCCTCCCGTCTCCAGTAAGATTTCACACTCATGGTCCGTAAAAGATATATAGTTGCGTGTGAAGTTATCTTGCAATAGACGTCTCATCCAAGTTAATTTTAGAGCCTTGTCAAAGCTACCTACATCTATCATTCCCAATCCTCCCTCACTGCATTCTTTTATCATTACATCTCTTTTTATTTTGCTAGGTTTACCATTCCAAAGAAACTGGAAGCATGTCTTGCTGATTTCCTTTATCATACTGTCAGGGGGTCGAGGGATGTTCATCAGATAATAAGTCAATTTAGAGAGTGCTAGTGTCTTTATGATTTTGACTTTTCCGATAAGTGTGAGGTTTCTCCCTCTCCATGCTTTGAGTATATTCTTTACTTTTCCTACTAGTCCTTCGTAGTTTAATTTAGGGACATCCGATATGTTGGCAGATAATGTAATCCCAAGAACTTTAAAGGGACCTTGATTCCAATCTAAATTATAGTTTGTGCATATCTGAGTCTTGGAATTACTCAAAGATCCGAACCAAATCAATCTTGTTTTTTCGATGTTTACTTTAAGACCCGATATGCTTTCAAAGTATTTCAATGTTTCTAGTGTTGCTTTTAGTGATCCTTCACTACCGTCAAGGAAAAATTCTGTATCATCTGCGTACTGGGCTATCTTGTGCTCTTTTCCATTAATTGTTATTCCCCGGATTTGTTCATTTTTATGACAGAGGGTATTCAGGATTTGAGCACCAATGAGAAAAAAAAACTTGCGATTGGATCACCTTGTCTACAACCTCTGGAAATGGGTATGGACCTGGTCAGGTAGCCATTCTGCAGCACCTGAGCAGATGAATTATTGCTGAGCGTTTCAATCCAACTGATAAATGACTGTCCAAATCCAAACATTTTCAGACAGTCTGAAATGAAATTTCTTGATATAGTATCAAAGGCTTTTTCAAAATCCACAAGTACAAGAAGACCAGGGATTTGCTTCTTTGAAGTGTAGTACAATGTATCGTATAGTAGTCTAATATTTTCGCCTATATATCTTCCTTTTAAGAAGCCTTTTTGCTCTGTGCTGATAATAGAACCAATAACTTTTTTAAGTCTGTTGGCGATACAAGTAGATGCAATTTTATATACAGTATTGAGGAGTGTTATTGGGCGTCAGTTTTTGAGATAGTTTTTATCTTTGTCTGCTTTTGGTATACATGTAATCACTCCTTCTCGTTGTACAAAGGAGAATTGTTTATCGTCATATGATTCATTGATTGCCTGTAGAATTATTTTGCCGAAGTCCTTCCAGAAGAATTTGAAAAATTCTATCGGATAGCCATCTGAACCGGGTGTTCGATTGTTTTTCATGGATTTCACTGCTTGAGCTATTTCTTCGTACTGTATTTTACCTTCAAGAGCTTCACGGTCTTCATCATCTATTACATTGATTTCATTCTTATTAATGGTATCATACCATTGACTATTTTGACTGTGAATTCCATTATATAGATTTTTGTAATAGTTGTGCAGTTCATCAAGAATTTTGCTCGATTCAGTTATTTCCTGGCCATCCGATTGTATTAGTTTGTTTACTCTCTTCTCAGTATAGTTACGCTTTTCCAAGTGGAAAAAATAAGCATTGTTTTTTTCTCCCTTTTCATACCAACGTATTCGAGATCGTATCATTAAACCTTCTGTCTTACTTTTTCTTATTTCTTCAAGTTGTTTTTGGTTTTTCTTAAGTGCCTTAATCGCTGCTTTGTTTGTAACACTCTTTTCGTCGTTAGTTGCTTGATGTAATCGTTTTATTTCTTCATTTAATTTGTTTTCTCTCTCATTGCTTTCTTTCTTCAATCTATGGGCGTATTGGATTGTTTTCCCTCTTATAACCATAAGTGTTGTATCTAGAAAGAGCTCCCAGGGGATTTTGAGTTGCAGGTTATCGTGCGAAATGTTGTTGAGACTTTTTCTATCGTAAGGGAGTGCTGCATATAGTTCAATGCACTCCTGCAGAGTATTTTTAACTACTTGTGTATATTCTTCATTTCGAAGCAGGGAGACATTGAACTTCCAAAGACCTTTTCCTCTCTTCTCCCATTTTGTATTTATAGTGAGAGAAACCATAGAATGATCGGTCCTATATCCAGGTTCAATATCCACTCTCTGAACCAGTGGTTCGAGATTCTCAGAGATTTAAAAAAAATCTAAACGAGATTGCATTTTAAAGTTTTCAGTTTGCCATGTAAATGTTTTACTCTTTTTGTTATGTTTACGCCATAAGTCAACAAGACCAAATTCTTGCATTTTCTCCAACAGTACAGATCGAGCTCTTTTGTTATTAATTTGTTTGTAGTTGTAATAGTCTTGTTTTGGATCTATGACCAGATTCCAGTCGCCCCCAAGAATAATAGAACTATTACCCATCGCTTCTATTTCACGAAATAGTTCTGTGAAGAAATTCGGATCATCACGGTTGGGCCCATATACACTACAAATGGTTATGTTTTGTTCTTGCATAGTCACATCAGCCATTACATAATTTCCCCCTTGATGTACACGAGTATTGTTTATTTTGTACTCAAAAGTGTTATTAAACAGCAAAGCTGTGCCTCTCGAATTTGAGCTGTAAGGAGCTATTTTGCCTTCAACTCCCCATTCCATAAGTATTGTGCGAGCCTTTTCTTCATCTAAATGGGTGTCCTGAAGGAAAATTATCGCAGGTGCTTTGGATCTTAAGTAGTCTAGAACATCTCTTCTTTTACGTCGATCGGCCAGACCCCGGCAATTCATGCTAAGTATCTTGATGTATTGAGTCGTCATTTACGGAAGTCCATAAAATTCTTTATCGCTTTTGCAGTAATCGTAAACATTGCTTAGAAAAGTTACAGCCACTGAGCAGTTAGTTTTGATTTTCTCGACACAATTTCTGGTCCAGTTGAAAGTAGGCAGACGGGAGCAAGAAAAAAATTTCATGTGAAGATTAAAAAAGGATAGATAGAATATAGTAGAAATAAACAAGAGGGGTGATAAAATGGATGAAAATCAATAGAAACTGAGCTTGCCCACCCGTCCCCACCCTTCGCTTTCTTATTGCATCCACTGCATTAACACTTGGGAAGGGGGGGGGGGGGGAGGGGGAGGGGGAGGGGGAGGGGGAGGGGGAGGGGGAGGGGGGGGGGGGCTGGGGCACTTACATCATGTCAGTTTCAAGGCGCAATTATAACATGACGCCACAAATCAAACACGAAGGAGAAACCACTCGTGGCATAGTAACTAAACCTGTGACAAAAACAAGAAACAAACTCCACAATCCTGTTACAGCTTGCAATGATAGGTAACAAACGATCAACGCATAATCAGCTTATCTACATGTCTTTTCTAGCGCGCACACGTACAGACACACACACACACACACACACACACACACACACAGTCACGCACCTGCCATTATGTCAAATTTGAAACGATTTTAGCAAGCAAGCTATAAAAAATATATATATATATAGATATATAATAATAATAATAATAATAATAATAATAATAATAATAATAATAATAATAATAATAATAATAATAATAATAATAATAATAATTATTATTATATATATAAAAACACGCCCGCGCTCACACATTCAATCACTCACACACCCACTCACTCACGCACTCACTCACTCACACACACACACACACACACACACACACACACACACACACACACACACACACACACACACACACACACAACATGTAGCATAAATCGTTGTGCTGACATCGCGTCACAAGAAAGGAGGCTACAGGAACTACATGTACTCGGCCAATTTTGTAGATCAACACAGATACAGACGCATGCAGAACTGTTTAGTAGAGATCTGGTTCCTGTACAGATAACTTGAATTACCCTCAGCAGAAATAATATTGTCTAAGGATACAAGCAACGATGAACTGAGTAAACTGCGTGTCCACTTGTACAACTGCTGAAGACATTGAGTACATCGATACTGGAGCTCGTGATCATGTTGCGCAGGTCATCAAAAAGTGATTATTTAACACCCACATACGCGCGCGCGCACACACACACACACACACACACATGCACGCACACACACGCACGCTTACAAATACACACTTTCTAACATTGGATGTCAGTAAAGTATCTATTGGAAGCATCAACTTCTTTATATCAAGCAGCACAATAGTATTTGAAAAGTTATTCGGAGGTCTACTTCATCTAAAATTGTTTGTAGTGGCACAGCTATGAAAATCAAATTTTGAGCAACAGGAAGAAACTCCAACTTATGACAAGCTGCACGATCTACATGTAGCCAGCACGTAACAGTAATTATGGATGCATTAAATGACGCACAACTAATACCAAATGACTGATAATACCCGTTGGAATTAGTACAAGAGACATGAGGAAGAGAGAATCAAACCAGAATACTACTTACAGATTCGATCGCAGCTAGAGAAAAGGCCCGACTATCTTCTGTTGTAGCGGTTGAAGAGTTCTCTCACTTGCTCCACACTCTTTACTCCGAACAGTTTCTGTCCGTTAACACCCTCCACATTCACCGCACAATTGAATGTCCACACCTTAGCGACTCGCTCATCCTGCTTCAAGTCCCTGAGGAGGCGCTGGTTGCTGGCTGTCAAGTCTTCGGACAGGTAGATGTTGGACTTCTTCTCCCGAAGCTTCCTGCGGCCTTTCAGCACGACGGACTTGTCGCTGCGCTTCACAAGGCGGCAGATGATCGGGCGGCTCTGTCCTTCCCTGGGCTTCCCAAGTCGGTGGGCTACAGAGATTTCCACTGCGCTGGTGATTTCCAGTTCCTTCCTGAAAAAATCCTGCACCACCTTCTCGCATTCGTCTGTCTTCTCGTTTCTTTTTTCGGGGAGTCCAACAATCCGGATGTTTTCTCGTCTTTGGTACTGCTCCTGCTCATCCAGGGTGCTCTTAACTTCGTCACATCGTCGTGAGAGTGAGTCAGCGAATCTGCTCCGCTCTTCGCACGTTTCCCTGGTTTTGATCAGCTCTTGCTGAAGGCAATCCGCTCTCCTTTCCATATCAAATAAACGCGCCTCAAACCTGTCGAAGCGCGCATCAATTGTAGTCAGGATTTGCCTCTCGAGGTGCTCAAAGCGCGATGTCATTGACTCAATTGCCGCCTTGAGCAAGCTTTTCAGTTCGCTGGTTTCAGGCAAATCGTGCAGGGCGCAATTCACGTCTACGTTTGCGGGGCTGCTCTCAACGTCGTGTGAAACTTCATCTCTCGACATCTTTTTCCTCTGTTGAGGCAAGGTTTCAGGATCGCCCGAAAGATTCCTCTTCGTGGCCATTGAGGGAGTACTTCTGCAGCAAGTCAAAGTGGCTGGGGACGGTTTGAGCGGAGCTCAGCCTAAACACGTCCGACTCATGCAGCGGCTGAACCGGAAGTCCGTGATAGAGAATTGTTATGGCTCTGCCGGCCGTAGATGATTATTATGGCTCCCCCAGCCATAGCTTAGTTGAACATTCCATGCCCGTGTTCGCGGGAAAGAGTGTTTCCAATGGTTGGAAGAGAGAACGACGCTGGAGACTTTGCGAGGGAGGGGCCTCGTCTTAAATGGAAGTCCTGCAATTGGCTGGAAAATGGCAGAGTTCGATCGCGTCCGTGCGGAAGGTATATATATCCCTGAAAACCGGCGCCCAGCATCAGCGAAAACAACATCTAAAGATCTGCCGCCGCGCCGATGATAGCGTCACCCTCCACGCCAGAGTTACGTCTTTCCTCAGAAGACGCCGATGATAGCGTCACCCTCCACCCCAGAGTTACGTCTTTCCTCAGAAGACGCCGATGATAGCGTCACCCTTCACTCCAGAGTTACGTCTTTCCTCAGAAGACGCCGATGATAGCGTCACCCTCCTCGCCAGAGTTACGACTTTCCTCAGAAGACGCCCATGATAGCGTCACCCTCCATATCAGAGTTACGTCTTTCCTCAGAAGACGCCGATGATAGCGTCACCCTCCATATCAGAGTTACGTCTTTCCTCAGAAGACGCCGATGATAGCGTCACCCTCCTCGCCAGAGTTACGTCTTTCCTCAGAAGACGCCGATGATAGCGTCACCCTCCACGCCAGAGTTACGTTTTTCCTCAGAAGACGCCGATGATAGCGTCACCCTCCACGCCAGAGTTACGTCTTTCCTCAGAAGACGCCGATGATAGCGTCACCCTCCACCCCAGAGTTACGTCTTTCCTCAGAAGACGCCGATGATAGCGTCACCCTCCTCGCCAGAGTTACGACTTTCCTCAGAAGACGCCGATGATAGCGTCACCCTCCATATCAGAGTTACGTCTTTCCTCAGAAGACGCCGATGATAGCGTCACCCTCCACGCCAGAGTTACGTCTTTCCTCAGAAGACGCCGATGATAGCGTCACCCTCCACCCCAGAGTTACGTCTTTCCTCAGAAGACGCCGATGATAGCGTCACCCTTCACTCCAGAGTTACGTCTTTCCTCAGAAGACGCCGATGATAGCGTCACCCTCCACTCCAGAGTTACGTCTTTCCTCAGAAGACGCCGATGATAGCGTCACCCTCCACCCCAGAGTTACGTTTTTCCTCAGAAGACGCCGATGATAGCGTCACCCTCCACTCCAGAGTTACGTCGTCCTTCGTGTGAAGAAAAGAACGCCGAGCCGTCTCTCTCTCGGGCCTGAAGAAAAAAAGAACGCCGAGCCGTCTTCTTTCGTCTGAAGAATACCGACGCGCTCTAAAGAGCAAAGGCCTTTATGAAAGAATACAATTTGCTATGCTTGTGAAAGAATACAATTTGCTAAGTTTGCGAAATAATACAATTGTTATCCCCCTTCCCCTTCCCCCTTTCTTCCCGCCGGCGCCTACAGATCTGCTACGACGGATATCCCAAGGGCAGGGTCCCTCGTGAGTGCTGACCGTTTGCTGTTGAACCACGATTGACATGCAGCTCGCAATCGCGAGCAACAGCCGAAACAGGAGTGTGGGGACTCGGACAAATAAGTTATTATTTTTGATCGGCTGGCGGGCCATTCGTTCTCGTGATTGAGTATATGTATTGTTTCTGCATGATTATTCCTCGCGCTAACCTTATTTATTTCCCGATCACCTTGGTATTGTAATTAAAGAGATTTTGACATTTGACCTATGATCTTACCGTCTTTCTGTCTTGTTCGTGTTTGCACGGATCTATATCTAAATGGATGCTCATCTTGAGGTCACGGGCTCTTTCAGCCAATTAGAGTTCTGCCAGAGGTCAAATCTCAACTGACTGTCTAGCTCACTAACGCAGTCCCTCATCATCACCCAGGGTCCCCAAGAAAGGCAACTTACAGTTATGCCAGAACTACACAACTATCAGCCACCCGAGCAAAGTCATGCTGAAGATTTTACTGAACAGACTGAAGCCACAAGCAGAGAACATCGCTGAAGAACAGATAGGCTTCAGTCAAGGGCGCAGTACAACGGAGCAGATCTTCAACCTCAGGATACTGTGCGAGAGGTACCTACACCAGCAGGACCTCTAACACGTCTTCGTGGACTTTAAGAAGGCTTTCGACAGGGTATGGCATGCAGCACTGTGGGCTACCATGAGGCTGTACAACATCAACGCCAACCTGATCCGAGTCGTAGAACATCTGTATGACAATGCCACAAGTGCCGTATACTTAAACTACAGCATTGGGGACTGGTTCAGAACCACAGTCGGAGTGAGACAAGGCCGTTTGCTCTCTCCCACCCTCTTCAACATCTTCCTGGAAAGAATAATGACTGACGCCCACGAGGGGACAGCCAGCATTGGCGGCAAAACAATCGCATGTTTTGCTGACGACATAGATGGCCTGGCCGGAAGTGAAAAACCTCCAGAAATGTTGGCATGCAGATCTGTGCAGAGAAGACCAAACTGATGACCAACAACACCAACGGCATCAGCACCGACATCAAGGTATGTGGCGAGAAACTGGAAACCGTCAACAGCTTCAAATACCTGGGAGTAATTGTCACGGATGCAGGATCTAAACCTGAAATACTCGCCAGAATTGCTCAGACCACAGCAGCACTCCCAAAACTCAAGACCATCTGAAAGGACAGGAACATAGCCCTTAGCTCAAAGATCAGACTGATGCGCGCCCTGGTCATGTCCACATTTTTGTATGCCT
>JAWQFJ010020973.1:22500-43288 GCA_034096865.1 Theodoxus fluviatilis | reverse complement strand
AAGTTAACGGCCCTTTTCAGGGCCAAAAGAGTTCAGAAAGAATACAATTAGTCGGAATCAGTGTCACGACTCCCCTTCCACTAGTGTCAGTCCGACCCCGGCAGCCACCCTCTTTTGCTATATGTTGAATGACGTCATCAGCAAGTCAGGTTACGGAGGACTTCCGGGGAGAGAGACTCGTTCTCTGGAAATGGAGGTTTCAAGCGAAATGCGTGCATTTCGAAATACCTGTCTTCTCTCATAACAAACTAAATCATCCGTCACGATGACATGCTATTTCTAGCGACAGAACACTGCACCACTGTTGTTGTTCCCACGATCTTCTACATCCTAGGTCACCCTGTGTATAGCATTGCAGTGCGCAGTCATGCGAGGTCAGTGGGTTTCTCTGCTTTACTGTATGTACTTAACATTCAAGGTATTTTTAGTATTTCGCAATCTTTCAGTACACGAGGCAAGCCACCTACAGAGTTACCTCCTGCTGTGCTCTTTGCCCAGTCAGTGTACCACCTGCTCTAAATGAATATATTTTGCAGACTTCATACATGATTCGGTAAATGAAAAAAAAACCGAAAGCGTAATTGCCTGTTAATGAACATTCTTGCCTTATTTCCCCATCCTTCTATTTCTTCGGAAAATACGTGTTATTTGAAACCTTGGTGGGAGACTGTCGGTGCAGAGGTTAAGTGCACTCTTGAAAGTAGAGGCGGAAAGACAGACAACAGCAAGCAGTTATCAATTAGAAACCTCTGCATAGCGCCTTAATCAACCCCATCCTTCACTTAACCACACACCGCCCCTCGTACTCCCCCTCTGTTATTTCTTTAGATGTGTAATTGGTGTGTGTGTGTGTGTATGTGGTGTGTGTGTGTGTGTGTTGTGTGTGTGTGTGTGTGTGTATGTGTGTGTGTGTGTGTGTGTGTGAGGGGGTCTAGTGGTGGGGGTGGGGGGATGCCCCTCGAAGTTTCCTGTGTCTCTGAGCTCCCCAAGAACCGTATGCATGAGAGGGAAGTAACGTCTTACTATATGAGTAAGTGTCAAATGTTGAATTAAAATCAAGACGACTCACCAGACGTTGGTGCACTACGTACAACAGCTGCAGCACTTCACAAAGCAACTCTCCCCGTCACTGTCACGTGTACACAGGAACGACCTGACTGCAGCACTTCACAAAGCTACTCTCCCCGTCACTGTCACGTGTACACAGGAACGACCTGACTGCAGCACTTCACAAAGCTACTCTCCCCGTCACTGTCACGAGTACACAGGAACGACCTGACTGCAGCACTTCACAAAGCTACTCTCCCCGTCACTGTCACGAGTACACAGGAACGACCTGACTGCAGCACTTCACAAAGCTACTCTCCCCGTCACTGTCACGAGTACACAGGAACGACCTGACTGCAGCACTTCACAAAGCTACTCTCCCCGTCACTGTCACGAGTACACAGGAACGACCTGACTGCAGCACTTTCATAGTGACGCCTGTCTACAGTCTGACCACTCTGTCATCGAGTTACAAAGACAACACATCCATATTTCTATGACAACTTAAAAACAGCGTCTATTTCAATGTTGTTTGTCACATTCACTGATTAACACAACACAGCAGGCAACATAAGGATACAACAAGGACGCCTTTTTTAACCACGTTCTCGACCAGCTTCCTACTCAATACCCACTCCACTCTCTCTTGTGTTTACGTCAGCGTCATGCTTAAATCCTTGTATTCTGTCTAACGCACTTCTTAACGCTTTACAGGACTGTTCACACTCGTATTTTGACAGTAATATGACTTCATTGTTTGAATTACTACCTGCCAGATTAGTGTAAGACTTTCATAACCGTTGAGAAAATGCCCATCCCAAGTTTAGATTATTCTTCTTGTTTTTTTTTCTTCCTAATGAATGAATGAATGAATGAATGAATGAATGAATGAATGAGGTTTTACGGCCTATCAGTTTTTGTAGACTATGTAAGGCCACTGATCACAAGATCACTATAACTAGTCAGAATACGATGACGTCACGGTTTTCCTAGCTATTCGCCTCTTTCAAAACGTGTAGGGAGATGCGGGGGGTCACATTGTATCCCCAACCCAGGACACATCTTCGCTACTGACAGTGTATGTGTGGTAATATGGCAGTCACTTGCCCTTTCTAAGCTGACAACTGCCAGACCCTCTGCTGCTCAGAGGCCGTCTCGGTGGAATCTCCAGACAGCCGACTGGACTCTTTCGAGCCCTCTGTGAGTCTCGGCTCCGTGCTGAAGCCTTCGATGGCGGTGCTGACCCTGTAGGCTCTTTTACCACAGTGTTACATGAAATTGCCCACCTTTCCATCCCTCAGGCCTCGACAGCACCACGGCGGGTGCATCGTCCCTGGTTTAACCAGGAGTGTCGAGATGCTCTTCGTCAGAGAAACACGGCTCTTCGACTCTTTCAAAGAAACCCATGCCCCGAGAATCTTCGCCGTATCAGGGAACTTCGAGCCCTGGCTCGGCGCACCATCCGCGCTGCCAGGAGGAAGTCCTGGAGAGAGTACGTTAGTAAGCTCTCCTCCAGGACTCCCATTTGCAAGACGCGTGAGATGGTGCGGAAGATCTCGGGGAAGTTCGTTTCTTCTTCCGTCTCTCATCTGTTCGTTGATGGGAGGTCTGTCGACTCAACACCTGAGATAGATGATGCTCTAGCTGCCACCATTTCCCGTAACTCGTCTCTTTCCTTCTGTAATCCGTGTTTCAAACGGAACAAGGCGGAGCGGGAAAAGGTTGGCCTCAGGTTCGAGTCTGACGACTCTGAAGTTTACAATCTGCCTTTTTCTCTTCAGGAGCTTCTGGACTCCGTTGAGAAACGCTAATGATACTTCTCCTGGTCCTGATTGCTTTCCTTATCAGATGCTCAAGCATCTGCCTAAGCCATCGCTCCAGTTGAGATTGTTAATACTATTTGGTCTTCGGGTTCTTTCCCACCTTCGTGGCGGAAGTCTATTGTCGTTCCGGTTTTCAAACCGGGTAAAGATCCTAAAGACCCTGTCCAATATCCCTCACAAGTTGCGTCTGCAAGACCTTAGAGCGGATGATTAACGCTCGGCGCGTCGGGTTCCTGTAGAAGCATGGGGGTCCTTGGTGACGTCCAGTGCGGCTTCAGGAGGCAGCGTAGCACGGCTGATCATCTCGTTTGTCTTGAGTGCATTGTGCGGAAGGCTTTTTCGAGTCGGGAACATTGTGTTGGGGTGTTTTAGACCTTAAGAAGGCCTACGACACTACAGGAGATATGGCATCTTGTCCGATCTCCACGCCATGGGTCTTCGGGATCGACTCCTACATTTCATTAGTAATATCCTGCGTGATCGCTCGTTTAGAGTCCGCATTGGACCAGCTTTGTCAGAGTCTTATCCCCAGGAAATGGGTGTCCTTCAGGGCAGCATTCTGAGTGTGACACTGCTTAGTGTGAAGATTAACAGTATCCTAAAGTGTCTTCCTCCTGGATTTCACTCTTTTTTGTATGTAGATGATTTTCTAATTGTTTGTCATGCCAAGAGCATGGACTTAAAAAAAAATGAAGTTTATTTACAAAAACTAGAGAAACAGAGGAGAGAAAAAAGGTAAGGTACACATTGCAGTTTTCACTAAACAACATCGATCATCATTATCCTCAATCATCATCTTCATCACCATAATCAATCATCATCATCAATCATGAATTCAAACAATTGGGGGAAAAATTATTTTCAAGAAAGAGAAACAGAGGAGAGAGAGGAAAAAAAGAATAAGGTAATGTACACATTGCAGTTTTCATTATCATCATCATCATCAATCATCAGTTCAAACAAACAATTGGGGGGGGGGGAGAAAAAGAAAAAGAGAGTTTATTTACAAAAAGAGAAATAGAGGAGAGAGAAGGAAAAAAAGGTAAGTTACGCATTGAAGTTTTCAATATTAACATCAATCATCATCATCATCATCATCATCATCATCATCATCATCATCATCATCATCATCATCATCATCATCATCATCATCATCATCAATATCATCAATCATCATCATCAATCATCAGTTCAAACAAACAATTTGGGGGGGGGGGGGGGGAAGAAAAAGAAATATTTACAAAAAAGAGAAACAGAGGAGAGAGAGGAAAAGAAAAAAAGAAAAAAAAGAAGTAAGGTACACATTGCAGTTTTCATTATCAACATCAATCATCATCATCATCATCATCATCATCATCGTCATCATCATCGTCATCAATCATCATCATCAATCATCAGTTCAAACAAGCAATTTGGGAACAATTTGGGGGGGGAGGAAAACAAACAAAAAAAAAACACACAAAAAAGCACACACACACACACACACACACAGCAAACGAGGAAGTCTACTAAATGTAGTAACGTCGGGGGGAATGGGAAGTGGTGGGGTTGGGTTTGGGGTTTATCTCCTTCTAGCCGAAACAAGAACGAAATAGAAGGAGATATAAGTTGTTGAGAGAGAGAGAGAGAGTGAGAAAGATAGACAGGGAAGGCATGTGTGTGAAAGGTATGCGAAATTTATAAATGCAAGGGCATCAGATGGTGAAGAAGGAATGTTAGGAATGCTGGACGAGATGGAGTGATGGGGATTTCACAGCGCCGAATTGTGTCGAGTTGCGTTTCTAATAAAAGTCAATGTAATGTACAGTATATTAAATCATTATATAAAATTGTTCCATTTTGTCTTAAACTCTTTCAAGGGTCTGGCTGAGTTTTGCGCTATATTTTATTTTTCTATTTGAATTACCTGTATTATGTATCTAGTCAAATCGTGAATATTTGGTTTTTCATCTTTCTGCTTACAATAATAAATATGTTTTCTAGTTAGGGTTAATATGTGATTTACTGCTTTACTTCCCTGCAAAGCTCCAAATAGTTTTTCGGAAGTGGTGAATTTGACAGCATGGTCTAGTTTTTGAGACATATACAATTCAATATTGTCCCAGAGAATCCTGGTAAATGGACAAAGGAGAAAAACATGTTCCAGTGTTTCTCGTTCATTTCTACACATGCTGCACCTGTCGTCGTTTGTTAGTCTTATTGCTTTCAGAAATACATTAGTTGGTAGGATTCTGTGCAAGAGCTTGAACTGAAATGATCTTGTTCGCGTGTCTGGGTTAGCCCATTTATTTAATGTGTGATACTTCTTCCATGGAAGATTGTAGTCGGACAGGTATCTTGACCATTTTTCATGTCCTGCAGGTAGTGCATTGTTTTTTGTTAGAGTGTCATAGAAAAAAGTAATGCCTTTCTTTGCTTTGGTTTCCAATATTTCCTTAATTGGAGGAGAACTGGGAATATCTAGCATAGATTGATTACAGTTACATGCGAGGATATCTTTCCATCTCCCCGGAATATTATGCACTATTCTGTTGTATAATAAAAAATTGCCATTAATCTGGTACTGCGACATTATTTCAGAAAAAAAAAAATTGGTTGACCTTTCACATTGACGATATCTCTGACTGACTTTATGCCGGCGTTGTACCACGCAAGGTTGAACAAGTATTTATCTTTCATAGATGGATTGTTCCACAAAGAGTGAGAGAGAATTTGTTCTACTGTTGATGGTTGATCAAATTTTGTTAACATCTCATTCCAATGGCTGAAAACCTCTTTCCAAAACGGATTCAGTCCCGCGACGGCTTGAGGGTCAACACAGCCCCCCGTCTTCAGTAAGATTTCACACTCATGGTCCGTAAAAGATATATAGTTGCGTGTGAAGTTATCTTGCAATAAACGTCTCATCCAAGTCAATTTTAGAGCCTTGTCAAAGCTACCTACATCTATCATTCCCAATCCTCCCTCACTGCATTCTTTTATCATTACATCTCTTTTTATTTTGCTAGGTTTACCATTCCAAAGAAACTGGAAGCATGTCTTGCTGATTTCCTTTATCATACTGTCAGGGGGTCGAGGAATGTTCATCAGATAATAAGTCAATTTAGAGAGTGCTAGTGTCTTTATGATTTTGACTTTTCCGATAAGTGTGAGGTTTCTCCCTCTCCATGCTTTGAGTATATTCTTTACTTTTCCTACTAGTCCTTCGTAGTTTAATTTAGGGACATCCGATATGTTGGCAGATAATGTAATCCCAAGAACTTTAAAGGGACCTTGATTCCAATCTAAATTATAGTTTGTGCATATCTGAGTCTTGGAATTACTCAAAGATCCGAACCAAACCAATCTTGTTTTTTCGATGTTTACTTTAAGCCCCGATATGCTTTCAAAGTATTTCAATGTTTCTAGTGTTGCTTTTAGTGATCCTTCACTACCGTCAAGGAAAAATTCTGTATCATCTGCGTACTGGGCTATCTTGTGCTCTTTTCCGTTAATTGTTATTCGACGGATTTGATCATTTTTATGACAGAGGGTATTCAGGATTTGAGCACCAATGAGAAAAAGAAAACTTGCGATTGGATCACCTTGTCTACAACCTCTGGAAATAGGTATGGACCTGGTCAGGTAGCCATTCTGCAGCACCCGAGCAGATGAATTATTGCTGAGCGTTTCAATCCAACTGATAAATGACTGTCCAAATCCAAACATTTTCAGACAGTCTGAAATGAAATTTCTTGATATAGTATCAAAGGCTTTTTCAAAATCCACAAGTACAAGAAGACCAGGGATTTGCTTCTTTGAAGTGTAGTACAATGTATCGTATAGTAGTCTTATATTTTCGCCTATATATCTTCCTTTTAAGAAGCCTTTTTGCTCTGTGCTGATAATAGAACCAATAACTTTTTTAAGTCTGTTGGCGATACAAGTAGATGCAATTTTATATACAGTATTGAGGAGTGTTATTGGGCGCCAGTTTTTGAGATAGTTTCTATCTTTGTCTGCTTTTGGTATACATGTAATCACTCCTTCTCGTTGTACAAAGGAGAATTGTTTATCGTCATATGATTCATTGATTGCCTGTAGAATTATTTTGCCGAAGTCCTTCCAGAAGAATTTGAAAAATTCTATCGGATAGCCATCTGAACCGGGTGTCCGATTGTTTTTCATGGATTTCACTGCTTGAGCTATTTCTTCGTACTGTATTTTACCTTCAAGAGCTTCACGGTCTTCATCATCTATTACATTGATTTCATTCTTATTAATGGTATCATACCATTGACTATTTTGACTGTGAATTCCATTATATAGATTTTTGTAATAGTTGTGCAGTTCATATAGAATTTTGCTCGGATCAGTTATTTCCTGGCGATCCGATTGTATTAGTTTGTTTACTCTCTTCTCAGTATAGTTACGCTTTTCCAAGTGGAAAAAAATAAGCATTGTTTTTTCTCCCTTTTCATACCAACGTATTCGAGATCGTATCATTAAACCTTCTGTCTTACTTTTTCTTATTTCTTCAAGTTGTTTTTGGCTTTTCTTAAGTGCCTTAATCGCTGCTTTGTTTGTAACACTCTTTTCGTCGTTAGTTGCTTGATGTAATCGTTTTATTTCTTCATTTAATTTGTTTTCTCTCTCATTGCTTTCTTTCTTTAATCTATGGGCGTATTGGATTGTTTTCCCTCTTATAACCATAAGTGTTGTATCTAGAAAGAGCTTCCAAGGGATTTTGAGTTGCAGATTATCGTGCGAAATGTTGTTGAGACTTTTTCTATCGTAAGGGAGTGCTGCATATAGTTCAATGCATTCCTGCAGAGTATTTTTAACTACTTGTGTATATTCTTCATTTCGAAGCAGGGAGACATTGAACTTCCAAAGACCTTTTCCTCTCTTCTCCCATTTTGTATTTATAGTGAGAGAAACCATAGAATGATCGGTCCTATATCCAGGTTCAATATCCACTCTCTGAACCAGTGGTTCGAGATTCTCAGAGATTAAAAAAAAATCTAAACGAGATTGTATTTCAAAGTTATCAGTTTGCCATGTACATTTTTTACTCTTTTTGTTATGCTTACGCCATAAGTCAACAAGACCAAATTCTTGCATTTTCTCCAACAGTACAGATCGAGCTCTTTTGTTATTAATTTGTTTGTAGTTGTAATAGTCTTGTTTTGGATCTATGACCAGATTCCAGTCGCCCCCAAGAATAATAGAACTATTACCCATCGCTTCTATTTCACGAAATAGTTCTGTGAAGAAATTCGGATCATCACGGTTGGGCCCATATACACTACAAATGGTTATGTTTTGTTCTTGCATAGTCACATCAGCCATTACATAATTTCCCCCTTGATGTACACGAGTATTGTTTATTTTGTACTCAAAAGTGTTATTAAACAGCAAAGCTGTGCCTCTCGAATTAGAGCTGTAAGGAGCTATTTTGCCTTCAACTCCCCATTCCATAAGTATTGTGCGAGCCTTTTCTTCATCTAAATGGGTGTCCTGAAGGAAAATTATCGCAGGTGCTTTTGATCTCAAGTAGTCTAGAACATCTCTTCTTTTACGTCGATCCGCCAGACCCCGGCAATTCATGCTAAGTATCTTGATGTATTGAGTCGTCATTTACGGAAGTCCATAATTTTTTTAATAATCGCTTTTGCAGTAGTCGTAAACATTGCTTAGAAAAGTTAGCCATTGAGCAGTTAGTTTTGATTTTCTCTACATAATTTTTGGTCCAGTTGAAAATAGGCAGACGGGAGCAAGAAAAAAAGTTCATGTGAAGATAACAAAAAAAGAAGGTAGATAGAATATAGTAGAAATAAACAAGAGGGGTGATAAAATGGATGAAAATCAATAGGAATTGAGCTTGCCCACCCGTCCCCACCCTTCGCTTTCTTATTGCATCCACTGCATTAACACTTGGGAAGGGAGGGGGAGGGGGAGGGGGAGGGGGGGGGGGGGGGGGCTGGGGCACTTACATCATGTCAGTTTCAAGGACGAATTTTAACAGGACGCCACAAATCAAACAAACACGAAGGGGAAACCACTCGTGGCATAGTAGCTAAACCTGTGACAAAAACAAGAAACAAACTCCACAATCCTGTTACAGCTTGCAATGATAGGTAACAAACGATCAACGCATAATCAGCTTATCTACATGTCTTTTCTAGCGCGCACACGTACACACACACACACACACACGCACACACAGTCATGCACCTGCCAAATTTGAAACGATTTTAGCAAGCAAGCTATTAAAAAAAAAACGTCCGCACGCACACACGCTCGCACGCACACACACCCGCATTCACACATTCAATCACTCACACACCCACTCACTTACGCACTCACTCGCTCACTCACACACACACACACACACACACACACACACACACACACACACACACACACACACACACACACACACACACACAACATGTAGCATATATCGTTGTGAGCTGACATCGCGTCACAAGAAAGGAGGCTACAGGACCTACATGAACTCGGCCAATTTTGTAGATCAACACAGATACAGACGCATGCAGAACTGTTGAATAGAGATCTGGTTCCTGTACAGATAACTTGAATTACCCTCAGCAGACATAATATTGTCTAAGCATACAAGCAACGATGAACTGAGTAAACTGCGTGTCCACTCGTACAACTGCTGAAGACATTGAGTACATCGATACTGGAGCTCGTGATCATGTTGCGCAGGTCATCAAAAAGTGATTATTTAACGCCCACATACGCGCGCGCGCACACAAACACACACACACATGCACGCACACACACGCACGCACACAAATACACACTTTCTAACATTGGATGTCAGTAAAGTATCTTTTGGAAGCATCAACTTCTTTATATCGAGCAGCACAATAGTATTTGAAAAGTTATTCGGAGGTCTACTTCATCTAAAATTGTTTTTAGTGGCACAGCTATGAAAATCAAATTTTGAGCAACAGGAAGAAACTCCAACTTATGACAAGCTGCACGATCTACATGTAGCCAGCACGTAACAGTAATTATGGATGCATTAAATGATGCACAACTAATACCCAATGCCTGATAATACCCGTTGGAATAAGTACAAGAGACATGAGGAAGAGAGAATCAAACCAGAATACTACTTACAGATTCGATCGCAGCTAGAGAAAAGGCCCGACTATCTTCTGTTGTAGCGGTTGAAGAGTTCTCTCACTTGCTCCACACTCTTTACTCCGAACAGTTTCTGTCCGTTAACACCCTCCACATTCACCGCACAATTGAATGTCCACACCTTAGCGACTCGCTCATCCTGCTTCAAGTCCCTGAGGAGGCGCTGGTTGCTGGCTGTCAAGTCTTCGGACAGGTAGATGTTGGACTTCTTCTCCCGAAGCTTCCTGCGGCCTTTCAGCACGACGGACTTGTCGCTGCGCTTCACAAGGCGGCAGATGATCGGGCGGCTCTGTCCTTCCCTGGGCTTCCCAAGTCGGTGGGCTACAGAGATTTCCACTGCGCTGGTGATTTCCAGTTCCTTCCTGAAAAAATCCTGCACCACCTTCTCGCATTCGTCTGTCTTCTCGTTTCTTTTTTCGGGGAGTCCAACAATCCGGATGTTTTCTCGTCTTTGGTACTGCTCCTGCTCATCCAGGGTGCTCTTAACTTCGTCACATCGTCGTGAGAGTGAGTCAGCGAATCTGCTCCGCTCTTCGCACGTTTCCCTGGTTTTGATCAGCTCTTGCTGAAGGCAATCCGCTCTCCTTTCCATATCAAATAAACGCGCCTCAAACCTGTCGAAGCGCGCATCAATTGTAGTCAGGATTTGCCTCTCGAGGTGCTCAAAGCGCGATGTCATTGACTCAATTGCCGCCTTGAGCAAGCTTTTCAGTTCGCTGGTTTCAGGCAAATCGTGCAGGGCGCAATTCACGTCTTCATTTGCGGGGCTGCTCTCAACGTCGTGTGAAACTTCATCTCTCGACATCTTTTTCCTCTGTTGAGGCAAGGTTTCAGGATCGCCCGAAAGATTCCTCTTCGTGGCCATTGAGGGAGTACTTCTGCAGCAAGTCAAAGTGGCTGGGGACGGTTTGAGCGGAGCTCAGCCTAAACACGTCCGACTCATGCAGCGGCTGAACCCAAGAGCATGGACTTTATCGAGAGGCAACTGCAGCTGTCTCTCAGTCGTCTTGTGGATTGGTCGGGTTCGAACGGGTTTTACTTTTCTTCATTAAAACCTTTGTGCTTGCACTTTGTGCATGTCGCAGATGACATCCTGATCCTGTTTTGCTTCTGGATGCATTTCCTTTACCTGTCGTGGAGGAAACCATGTTTCTTGGAATCCTCTTCAACAGACGTTTAACGTTTCTACCACACCTTAAGCACTTACGTGTGAAGTGTACCAAAGCACTCAACCTACTTAGAATTGTTACTCACTCCGACTGGGGAGGAGGTAGCAATGTTTTAAAACTCCTCTATCGGGCCTTGGTACGCTCCAAACTAGACTACGGTTGTTTTGTGTATGGGTCAGCTCGCAAGTCGTACTTGTCGATGCTTGACCCAATACACCATCAGGGTTTACGATCAGTCCTCGGTGCCTTCCGCACCTCTCCTGTGGAGAGTTTTTATGCGGAGGCATGCGAGCCTCCACTTTATTTGCGTAGGCGCAAGCTTGTGTTACAGTATGTAATTCGTGTAAGTTCTAACCCGACCAATCCCACTTATCCTTGTGTTGTCCAGCCGAAGTTTCCGCATCTTTACGCGGCCAAGCCCAGCTGTATCCCCCCGTTGGGGATACGAGTTGAGGAGGATATCGCGGCGGCAAACATTCGGTTGGACAAAATTTTAACCTATCCTTTGTATATGTCACCGCCGTAGCTCATGCCTGAGCCTGTTGTTTTATTACATTTAACGAAATTTGTCAAGAGTGCTGCCCTCCCTCACACTGATAAGAGTGAATTCCGGGAATTTTTATTCAATTAGGCAGATTTTTACCCAGTATACACAGATGGTTTTAAAGACGGAGATCGTGTGGTCGCAGCTGTTGTCGCCCGCGACTCCGTCTTGCGCTTTCGCCTACCGGAAGGAACTTTAATCTACTCCGCAGAGCTTAGTGCACTTGAGGCCGCTCTTGGCGTAGTCCAGAGCAAGAGAATGACGCGAGCCCTTGTAGTCTCTGACTCGCTTTGGGCCTTACTAGCTCTGCGGGGTAGGGAGATTTCCCATCCTTATCTGTTCGGCATTTTTTCCATCTTTGCCAGCTACAGTGTGGGGGTACTGAGGTCATCTTTCGCTGGGTCCCTAGCCATATGGGCATCCCGGGGAACGAGAGAGCAGATCAGGCTGCCAAGTCTGCTCTCTCCCTTCCCACGTTCCTGGGCAGGATCCTGGCGGGCGACCTGGTACCCCGTATTACTAAATACATTTTTATGTGTGTCAGGCCAACTGGGACGGACAAGCACATAACAAACTTCACGAAATAGCTTCTGTGTGGGGTGAGCGACTCTCCCCCACATCGCTCACATCAGTGCGTGCGTGCGTGTGTGTGTGTCTGTGTGTGTGTGTCCGTGTGTGTGTCCGTGTGTGTGTGTGTCTGTGTGTGTGTGTCCGTGTGTATGTGTGCGTGTGCGTGTGCGTGTGCGTGTGTGTGTGTGAGGGTGTGTGTGTGTGTGCATGTGTGTGTGTATGTGTGTGTGTGTGTGTGTGTGTGTGTGTGTGTGTGAGCGCACAGGAGCACAGCCTAAATTAACTATTACATTTGAGAAACAACACATGGCTTGACGGCTCCGTAAGTGACTCAACTCCTCTTCTGCGCTCTTCACAAGTGAACTGAAAGGGAGACGGCTGACATAATCTGACTCTCACAACTACACATTTCTGACTTGGGAAGGAGTTCATTGGTATCCGTGCTGACATAATCTAACTGACTATCAAATCTACACATTATTTTCTGACGTGGGAAGGAGATCATTGCTATCGGAGCAACAGTGATTTTACCGGAAACAAAATATATGTGTAAAAGCGGTGGGCTGAAACTCTAGCGGAAGTGGCCCATGACCAGTTGTTCTCGGTATGCCTCCCAGAAGGTGCGAGAACCACGCTGCAGGCCACGTCAGACTGTCTGGAAGAGACGTGGGGCGCGTTTGTTAGGCACAAAATCTCGAGATTCTCCCTCGATGGCTAGTCGAGGGAGAGTGAGACGCTCCTACAGCTAAAAAAAACGGCCAATCATCAACTGGCAAGGCGGAAGTGCAAGAGAACATGGCTGCGTCCTGGCGCCAGAGTCGGTAAAGAAGTTGCCGATAGACGAAATAACTGATGATACAGATATCACATCAGTTTTGCACTTGATAGAACGCACCATGGTGTCATATCAAATGGCACGGGAACTTTTTCAACGAAAAAAGAAAGCAACCCGGGTTCAACTGTGGACAATTTTGTCGAAAATGTTGTGCCTCGATTCATTTCGATCAATTCAAGGGACATAATTCATAGAGCGTACGTGTACGGTGTTGCGTGTTTGCAAACGATAACAAATTTTTCGGCACTGGATGTCCAGAAATAACCTTTACACCTACTCCTCAAAATATACAAATAAACGCTCGAACAGCAAATACTTCCGTGTACGTACACTTCTCCACTCTCGGACCCTGAGAAGCACATTACAGGCACTGCCGTCTATCAGCGGCATCCCAACTGGCACGGTCTCCGCCATTTTAGTACATCCGGGCCTCTGCAGCGGGACGCAGCGAGGGAGCTCCCTCTGTCACGACTCAAATATGTGGTGGGACTTTAAGTCCGCTCCCAGTCCTGGACGATGCACCTTTAAGCATTTTTGCAGTGTCAGCACTTGCTAAACTGCACCGTGTCGCACGTGCAATGCAAGTCGTCATGTGGCAGTACGTGCAAAACATTTCTTTTTGAGTGAATGGACCCTATAAATAGGGTCGTGTATTTTGCTAAGGGGGGACTTTTGAAACAAGATTTTTCGTCGGCTACTGTGTGTTCGTGTCTGAGCCGCGTCTCCGGGGGCCGCTGTGCCCGGTTGGTAAGGCCTGGTTTTTGGCTTGCCGGTCTGGTTGTGTGTGATTTGTGTCTGAGCGGCGTCTCAGGGGGCTGCTGTGCCTGATCGGCGAGACCTGGTGTTGGCTTGCCGGTCTCTTTGTTATGTTTTGTTTGGTCTGGTCAAGGCTTCGAACTTTGACATTGTGACTTACCAAAGTCTTTCTTGTGCAGTAGCCATGTGGCCTAAATTGGATTTTCGTGGTGATTTGTGCTGTGGAGGTGGAGTGTTGTGGGTTTGTGTTTTGGAGGAGGATGGACTTGTGATTTGGAGGAGGATGGACTTGTGTTTTGGAGGAGGATGGACTTGGGTTTTGGAGGAGGATTAACTGGTGTTTTGGAGGAGGATTGCTTTGTGCTTGGGAGGAGGATTGTTTTGTGTTTTGGAGGATAATTGACTTGTGCTTGGGAGGAGGATTGAGCTGTGCTTTGGAGGAGGATTGTTTTGTGCATTGATGGTGGAATATTTGTTCTTTGGCAAGATTTATTGTGGAATTACTGCTGAAAAGTTCTAGCAGATTGCAATTGGTGTGGTGGGGTGATAATCGTTGATGATTTGAGTTGAAAGTATTGTTCGTTCTTTGGAGAGCTTTTGTTGTAGATTTGTGCTGGAGTGTTCTGGCATATTGGTAATTGGTGAGTGTGGTGTGGAATTTTATTTTCATTGACTGGTTCTTTCTTGTATTATGTTATTAAATTGTTATATTTGATTTATGTCTCGTGTGGCCTTGTTTTGAATAGAAGTGTTAAGTTTTGGACAATCGGGCAATTTCCCCTTAAAACATAAATGTCTGCACGGGGCTACTATTCCATCAGTAGTCAACCACCCGGGCCGTGACACCCTCGGCCTCCTTTATTCACGGCGAGTCCCTCCTTAAGAGCGAGAAACGTAGGCAACACCTAGCCCTCGCGATTCTCTCGAGATTTTGCGCCTAACAAACTCGCCCGTATATTAACAACGAACCTCTGTCTGCCCCCGTATAACATTTTAGTGTGAGTGTGTTCTGATTGAAATCATCCTTCCAGGTCATAACCGCCTGATAACACTCATAGCAAAGTTATAAATCGACTAAGAAAAAGCTTACGTTCAATAAACACGTGGCAGGTTTAATTACAGGCATCTAAAGGTCTCCTCACACGTGGCAAGTTTTGTTGAAAAGACAGAAGATGTTTTCGTGTCCGGTAAAACAGCTAAATAAAAACTGGAGGGGAGGGTGGGGGTGGAGGGAGAGGGTGTGGGTGGAGATATGATAATCTCAAACGAGGGCAGTGATAACAGCTTGAGGTAAACACCGAGTACACTGAAGAGGGCCGCTCCGCTCCGTCAGACACAGATCGAGTCTCACAACCTGCCCAGACAGATCTGGCGGAGAGCCGGGAAGGGCGTCCTTTTCAGACAACATACACCTGAGCTGCCATCGACGCACTTGGACACGCGTCGTCGAGTTTGAACAGAGGATTTTGGAGTCGTCTGGCTTATGTGGAGGAGAATATCTCTGCCGGCGAAGTCCTGCATCCGGGTTGTACAGAAACCCCACCTCACCCCATACCACCCTTCCCAATATCCCCCTGTGGGGTCAGGGTCAAAACAAGCCCACCGTGTCTCCCTACAAAATTCGTAAGAGGCTAACAAATAGGAACATCGTGACTTGAATTTCGCTTACTTGGAAATCTTCTAGTGAATTTTGGTACTTAATGGCCTTGCATAGCCTACAAAGGCTGAAAGGCCGTAAAATTCCCTCCCTCCCTCCCTCACTCCCTCCCTCCCTCCCTCCCTTCCTCCCTCCCTCTCTCCCTCCCTCCCTCCCTCCCTCCCTTCCTTCCTTTCTCCCTCCCTCCCTATCTCCCTCCCTTCCTCCCTCCCTTCCTCCCTCACTCCCTCCCTTCCTCTCTCCCTCCCCCCTTCCTCCCTCCCTTCTTCCCTATCTCCCTCCCTCCCTCCCTCCCTCCGTCCCTTCCTCCCTCCCTCCGTTCCTCCCTCCCTCCGTTCCCCCCTCCGTTCCTCCCTCCCTCCCTCCCTCCCTTCCTCCCTCCCTCTCTCCATCCCTCCCTCCCTTTCTCCCTCCCTCTCTCCATCCCTCCCTCCCTTCCTCCATCCCTCCTTCCCTTCCTCCATCCCTCCCTTCCTCCCTTCCTCCTCCCTTCTTCTCTCTCTCCCTCCCTCCGTCCCTCCTTCTCTCCCTCCGTCCCTCCTTCTCCCTCCGTCCCTCCTTCTCTCCCTCCGTCCCTTCTTCTCTCCCTCCGTCCCTCCTTCTCCCTCCGTCCCTCCTTCTCTCCCTCCGTCCCTCCCTCCCTCTATCCTTCCTCCCTCCCTCCCTTCTCCCTCCCTCCCTCCCTCCCTCCCTCCCTCCCTCCCTCCCTCCCCCCCTCCCCCCCTCCCCCTCCCTTCCTCTCTCCCTTTTCCCTTCCTCCCTCCGTCCCTCCCTTCCTCCCTCCCTCCGTCCCTCCGTCCCTCCCTCCCTCCCTCCTCCCTTCCTCTCTCCCTTCCTCCCTCCCTTCCTCCCTCATTTCCCTTCCTTCCTTCCTCTCTCCCTCCCTCCCTCCCTCCCTCCCCCCGTCCCTCCCTCCTTCCTTCCTCTCTCCCTTCCTCCGTCTCTCCCTCCTCCCTGGCTCTCTCCCTTCCTCCCTCCCTTCCTCCCTGCATATCCCTTCCTCCCTACCTCCCTTCCTTCCTCCCTTTCTCCCTTCCTCCCTTCCTCCCTTCCTCTCTCCCCCTTACTCACTCCCTCCCTCCTCCCTTCCTCCCTCCCTCCCTCCCTCCCTTTCTCCCTCCCTCCCTCCCTCCCTCCCTCCCTCCCTCCCTCCCTCCCTCCCTCCCTCCCTCCCTTCTCAAATGGCCAGCCACCTTACATCTGCCCAGCGGTCTACAGATATGCCGCCAAATGCAAACCTAGCTATGGGGAGTGACGGCTTTCTATGTTGCAGCACCAGGACTTTGGAAATGTTTTCTAGATACACTGATAGCTGCTCAATATCCACACGAAGACCTTCCTCTTCCAGCGCTGAAAATTGTTACTTCAACTCGTTCCTGTATAAAGCGCTGACGAACAGCAGACCTGCTGAATTCAGGCGCTATACAAAAGACTTACATACATACATACATACATACATACATACATACATACATACATACATACATACATACATACATACATACATACATACATACATACATACATACATACATACATACATACATACATACATACATACATACATACATACATACATACATACATACATACATACATACATACATACATACATACATACATACATACATACATACTGTGGCCTATTTTTACTGTTGTTATTTAACCTTGTTTTTTTATAATGTCATTAAATAAATTTAATGACTCAAGGGGGAGGTTTTCAACAAAACCCCATCACCACATTCCTGAGATCACTGAGTAAAACAACATGATAAATGAAAACCCGGCACTGGGAGATAAATGATACAATAATTTTATTTTTAACAAATAACCCAACCCCGGCTAGGATTCCCCTGAAGAAAATAATAATCTAACTACTTTACAATAAGATTGAACTGGAAACGAATTAGCTCACACACCAATTAAACTCTTGTCTCAGACAGAAAGGAGGGTAGCGTCTCCAATACAAGACATCTAACCACTCATTAAAACTCTCGACTTCTGAGAAGAAAATTCCCTTACGGAATCAAGGTCTCACTTTGGATACGTCATCAACGGTGCCACGTCTGATAACGACAACACTTTCTCGAATTTACTCCACAAATCTGCACTAACTTCTCCCATAAGGAAACCGTCTTCAGCCATTCAATGTTCAACAAAGTCTTGTTAAGCACCCAGCGCTTAAAACAACGATGATGAGAACCGATCCTAGACGAAGAGAGGGAGAAGTCAGATCCTCTTACCCGTTTCGAAGAAACACCTCTCCAAACGTCCTATTGCTCGCTGAAAGTTCACATCAAGTAGAACTCCCACAACTCCCTGCAGAACGATGCAGGTACGATCAACCGTGTGGCTTGCTGACCACGACGTCTTTGGCGACGGAATTCGCCCAGCCCTCGTCTCTCCATAGACTAGGGCTAAGGATGGCTGGCAGTTGAGCTGGCAGGCCGCTGGAAGGCAGGCTGGCAGGCTGGCTGGCAGGCAGGCAGGCTGGCTGGCAGGCTGGAAGGCAGGCTGGCTGGCTGGCAGGCTGGAAAGCAGGCTGGCAGGCAGGCTGGTTAGTAGGCTGGCAGGCAAACTGGCAGACCCATCTCAACACAGGTAAACGATATCTTCTCTCAATAGAAGCGTATCAACCCAGGCGAACGAGAAGGAGGAACGGTACCACTTTCAACTTCCCAGTTGACGCAATAGCTCTCAAACCAGTAGGAAACCGTTGCGGCAAACTACAGCAGTAGTTTAGTGGTAGCAGTCATTAGCAGCATTCATTCAGTGTTCCTCAATATTCAGTATTCAGTATTCATCATCATTTCAGTATTCAGCCTGCAATACAAAGAGCAGTCTATCACTCTGACTCTCCCAAACACCTTGAGAAAAAGACAATGCAATTCCTCCCTCGAACCCACCCACACGGTCCACCAAATCCAATCAGTCACAAATCTCAATCCGAATTCCCTTCACTTAGAATGCAGAGGTACCCAGCAGTTTAACTCATTCACTCGCTCGCTCTTACCCCAAAAATTCAGGCCGTGACGCTTCCACGTCCAACGCCTAAACACACACAGCTCAACACATGAGCATGAGTAAGAGTGGACTCCACAGTCCAAACTTTACAGACGGCGGCTCTTCAGAGCGATCAGCCGACACGTCCCAATGCTTCTACAATCTAGCGATGAATGATCAACCGCTAGACGTGACGTCAAAATTTCCTTGCGCGTCATCGCGCAAAAGTCTCTTGTCATCTGCAAAGGTATCTGGGATTTTCTCTCTCCCAGCGAGGCATCCTAATCCTCCTAAAGTCCCTCTGTAAACGGAAACTATTTCCAGTTCCTAAACTATCCTTTTAGATTAAGAACATTCGTCGCTATTCACGCGACACATACATACATACATACATACATACATACATACATACATACATACATACATACATACATACATACATACATACATACATACATACATACATACATACATACATACATACATACATACATACATACATACATATACATACATACATACATACATACATACATACATACATACATACATACATACATACATACATACATACATACATACATACATACATACATACATACATACATACATACATACATACATACATACATACATACATACATACATACATACATACATACATACATACATACATACATACATACATACATACATACATACATACATACATACATACATACATATCAAAATGACTTTATTCATCTTAGGGGGTACATTCATTGTACATGATGAACACATTACATATTGCAACTCATACAGCCAATGAGGCCAGGGAACAAGATTGCAAACGGCGGCTTCTTGACAATTAAGATATGTATAGCAACAACAATTTTATTTGACATACAGTATACTGTTTAGTAATGACGTGAAGATGTAATTCCGTTCTTACTCACTCACTCATTCACTCACCCACCCACTCCCTGACTGGTTACTGTTCCTTTTCACATGTTCACCAATCATGAAATGACATTGAATTGAACAGAAATATCCAATGGACTTGTTATTGCGCCATGGCCATCGTTATGGACTGAATAGAAGTGTTACTCAAATACGTCATTAATCTCACCATATTTCATTGCGTTCATAAACTTCACCATCTCCCACCTACCCTCCACCCACGCCCTAATCCTATCATCCCCTACTCTACCCCTCTTACACCACCATTCCCCACCTCGTACCACCGTAATCCTCTGATTATCTCTTATCTTGACTGCTCATGGTGAGGTGCGAAAACACTGGTATCGTCCATTGACCTAGGTCCGAGTAGGCTGAAGCCGCACAAAAGCATTTTCAGGGAATAGCTCTGCACCGTTGCTTCCAAACAATGTTCGAACCGATCATAGCGCTGATGGAACAGTACCTTGCTATGCCTCTTGCACGTCCGGCCTGTACTCCACACAGTTTGAGTCCGCTCACGAACCTCGCGTGGACGCTTCCAAGCGAACCGACTACTAGCACGACTAATTTGCATTTGTAGCCAAGATCGTCGATACATACATACATACATACATACATACATACATACATACATACATACATACATACATACATACATACATACATACATACATACATACATACATACATACATACATACATACATACATACATACATACATATCAAATCACTTTATTGCCAAAATAGGAAACATACAATTTTCCAATATGCATTACATGTGCACGCTCGGATGTTTACCCAGTTCTTCTCAAAGCCAGTAATCTCCTACATTGATATTGAACTGCTTGTCCCACCACAGCTGCTGGGATTTACTCGGCTTCAAAAGGGATACCTCTGTTTGGATTTAATGTTCCCATCGGTTCATCAGGTGACCTCTTCTTGCCCAGACTCGTCGGGACCCGATCATCACTGATACACTGAGATACATACATACATACATACATACATACATACATACATACATACATACATACAAACATACATACATACATACATACATACATACATACATACATACATACATACATACATACATACATACATACATACATACATACATACATACATACATACATACATACATACATACATACATACATACATACATACATACATACATACATACATACATACATACATACATACATACATACATACATACATACATACATACATACATACATACATACATACATACATACATACATATCAAAACACTTTATTGC
>JAWQFJ010020973.1:0-17500 GCA_034096865.1 Theodoxus fluviatilis | reverse complement strand
TCACGCCTGACGGCTAACGCTCGAAATGTACGCCGAGTTAACGGCCCTTTTCAGGGCCAAAAGAGTTCAGAAAGAATACAATTAGTCGGAATCAGTGTCACGACTCCCCTTCCACTAGTGTCAGTCCGACCCCGGCAGTCACCCTCTTTTGCTATACGTTGAATGACGTCATCAGCAAGTCAGGTTACGGAGGACTTCTGGGGAGAGAGACTCGTTCTCTTTAAATGGAGGTTTCAAGCGAAACGCGTGCCTGACAAAATACCTGTTTGCGCCTCATAACAAACTAAATCATCCGTCACGGAGATATGCTATCTCTAGCGACAGAACACTGCACCACTGTTGTTGCTCCCCGATCTTCTACATCCTAGGTTACCCTGTGTATAGCATTGCAGTGCGCAGTAATGCGAGGTCACCCTGTGTATAGCATTGCAGTGCGCAGTCATGCGAGGTCTGTGGGTTTCTCTGCTTTCCTGGATCTGCGCAACATTCAAGGTATTTTTAGTATTTCGCAATCTTTCAGTACACGAGGCAAGCCACCTACAGAGTTATCTCCTGCTGTGCGCTTTGCCCAGTAAGGGTACCACCTGCTCTAAATGAATATTTTTTGCAGACCTCATGCATGATTCGGTAAATGCAAAAAAATAAATCAAAATTGCCTGTTATGAACATTCCTGCCTTATTTCCCCCATCCTTCTATTTCTTCGGAAAATACGTGTTATTTGAAACCTTGGTGGGAGACTGTCGGTGCAGAGGTTAAGTGCACTCTTGAAAGTAGAGGCGGGAAGACAGACAACAGCAAGCAGTTATCAATTAGAAACCTTCGAACAGCGCTGTAATCAACCCCATCCTTCACTTATCCACACACCACCCCTCGTACTCCCCCTCTGTTATTTCTTTAGATGAGTAATTGGGGGGGGGGGGGGGATGGATGGATGGAGTTTAAGGGCCTATCAGCCTTGTAGGCTATATAAGGCCACAACGTTAAGAAACACTCACCTCCACCAAGTTAGAACTCTCCGCAACAGCGGAGTATTGTACAATTCACCTAACTAGTGACATAAAAACCATTAATCGAGTCCCACTGTCCATCAGCAAAGGCTGGGTAGAGCCTTCAAACACGAAAAAGCATAAAGGGCGATAGGGCAAAATTTCACATCTCGATTTCCTTCGTCACAGACAGAGCACTTAGGGATAGGTGGATGGACCCCAAGGGTTCATCAGCCTTGAAGGCCATTCAAGGCCACAACATACTTCCACTGAATAAAAATGTGCAATTAAAAGATTACCTCAGATGAGGTAAGTGGAGATATATCGAAAACAACGAAAACATAGCACGACTCACAAACGAGAATAAAACTCAGAATCTATCAACAATTTTATCACAGCTAGAGGATCTTCAAAAATGCCTGACAGACTGCTCGACCTACTCCATAGATGAGCATGTCCAGGGCACTCCACCAGAACGTGCCGCATGGTGAGCCTGCACTGGCAGGTGTGGCACTCCGGTGGAGGCTGAAACGGCAACAAATAGGAGTGGGTCAGAACAGAATGACCGATCCGGGAACTGCTGAGCACAACTTCCTCTCTTCTTGTGAGAGATGTGGAGGAGAGACGCTCCCCCCACACAGAAGCTATTTCGTGAAGTTTGTTATGTGCCCTGCCGTCCCAGTCGGCCTGACACAGATTAGAAATGTAGTTGTTAATACGGAGTACCAGGTCTCCCACCGGGATCCTGCCCGGGGACGTGGGAAGGGAGAGAGCAGACTTGGCAGCTTGATCTGCTCTCTTGTTCCCCGGGATGCCCATATGGCTAGGGACTCCACAAAAGGCGACCTCAGTACCCCCACACTGTATTCGACACAGATGGACGAAAACGCTGAACAAATAAGGATGGGAAATCTCTCTACCCCGCTGAGCCTGTAAGGCCCAAAGCGACACAGAGACCACAAGGGTGCGCGTCAGTCTCTCGCTTTGGACTACGCCAAGAGCGGCCTCATATGCACTAAGCTCTGCGGAGTAGATTAATGTTCCCTCCGGTAGGCGAAAGCGCAAGACGCAGTCGCGGGGGACCACAGCTGCCGTAACACGATCCCCGTCTTTAAAACCATCTGTATATAGTGGGTAAAAATCTGCATATTTCGATAAAATTTCCCGGAATTCACTCTTATCAGTGTGAGGGAGGGCAGCACTCTTGACAAATTTCGTTAAATGAGTTAAAACAAGCTCAGGCGTGAGCCACGGCGGTGACATATACAAAGGATAGGTAAAAATGTTGTCCAACAGAATGTTTGCAGCCGCGATATCCTCCTCAACTCGTATCCCCAACGGGCATTCTGAACACAGAGATATAGTATCTCTGACTCAGGTTGGTCACGTGACTTCGGCTCCACATTCCAATGATTTTACCAATCAAAATTCAACATGATCAAAAGACCATTGAGAGTAAAAAGAGGTGATTCTATTTCACTCCAATTATTTATCCCGATAGATAAACACAAATGTGGTGTTCTAATAAAACTAATCTATGAGATTTTCAGGAAATTATTTGAGAACTACTTTCAGCGCGAACGTCGCCTATAAGGTTGCAGACTGCCTTAAGCATGTGCGCTTGTGTATACACGAAATCTTTGGAACTAGTATAAATGCAGCGAAAAGAATTCCTATGGCTCCGGGCTGGTTTCGTGAATCTATGGTTATACTCTCGCAAGTAAATGCTTTCTGGCCGGAACCTGTGGTTTAACTGCCTTCACACTGTTTGACGAGCTGCAGGAGTCCACACTTCAATCATTTGTGTATCGACTGATCTAGAAGGAAGATTTTTGAACGTTGATCGAGTGGAAGTTTCTTCTGTAGGAATCCGTCCGATTCCGAAGTTCGATATCATCGGAGAGCTCAGAAGCAGTTTTTCTAAGTTTAATCCTTCTAAGCATACATTAAATTAATGATTCCTCATCAGTAAAAGCACTCAGCGGGTTTCTGGGCGTATCGTACTATCGGTCCAAAAGATTATCATTATGCAGACGGGATTGGTCGCCTTACTCGCACAATGAAGTATAATTGTTGCTGTTGTATTCAAAGTCCTTATAATTATTAGAGTTCACAATATTACACTCTTGTGATTCGAATTTTACCCCATACAAGTTTTACATTTATGGGAAATCGATTTTTAGAAAATGAATTGACGAAAAGATGGCTGCCAGTAGCCGAGTGTATCACAACAAGCGGAGGAATACACTCAACGATGTGGTATGCATGTTATGGAAGAATTAAGGCTATCACGTGACCAACCTGTCGCTGAGACTATATTCACTATAGTCTCAGCCACGCTGAATGCCCAACGGGGGGACACAGCGGGGCTTGGCCGCGTAAAGCTGTGGAAACTTTGGCTGGACAACACAAGGATAGGTGGGATTGGTCGGGTTAGAACTTACATGAATTACGTACTGCAACGTAAGCTTGCGCCTACGCAAATGAAGTGGAGGCTTGCATGCCTCATCATAAAAACTCTCTACAGGAGAGGTGGGGAAGGCACCGAGGACTGATCGTAAACCCTGATGGTGTATCGGGTCAAGCATCGACAAGTACGACTTGCGAGCTGACCCATAGCCAAAACAACCGTAATCTAGTTTGGAGTGTACCAAAGCCCGATAGAGGAGTGTTAAAACACAGCTACCTCCTCCTCAGTGGGAGTGAGCAACAACTCTAAGTAGGTTGAGTGCCTTGGTACACTTCACACGTAAGTACTTAAGGTGCGGTAGAAACGTTAAACGTCTGTTGAAGAGGATTCCAAGAAACATGGTTTCCTCCACGACAGGTAAAGGAAATGCATCCAGAATCAAAACAGGATCAGGATGTAATCTGCGACATGCACAAAAGTGCAAGCACACAGTTTTTGATGAAGAAAAGTAAAACCCGTTCGAACCCGACCAATCCACAAGACGATTGAGAGACAGCTGCAGCTGCCTCTCGATAAACTCCATGCTCTTGGCATGGCAAACAATTAGAAAATCATCTACATACAAAAAAGAGTGAATTCCGGGAGGAAGACACTTTAGGATACTGTTAATCTTCACACTAAACAGTGTCACACTCAGAATGCTGCCCTGAGGGACACCCATTTCCTGGGGATAAGACTCTGACAAAACGGTCCAACGCGGACTCTAAACGAGCGATCACGCAGGAAATTACTTATGAAATGTGGGAGTCGACCCCGAAGACCCATGGCGTGGAGATCGGACAAGATGCCATATATCCACGTAGTGTCGTAGGCCTTCTTAAAGTCGAAAAACACTCCAACACAATGTTCACGACTCGAAAAAGCCTTCCGCACAATGCTCTCAATATGAATGAGATTATTAGCCGTGCTACTCCGCCTCCTGAAGCCGCACTGGACGTCACTGAGGACCCCATGCTTCTACAGGAACCAGACGAGCCGGGCGTTAATCATCCGCTCTAAGGTCTTGCAGACGCAACTTGTGAGGGATATTGGACGGTAACTTACATGGTCTTTAGGATCTTTACCCGGTTTGAGAACCGGAACGACAATAGACTTCCGCCACGAAGGTGGGAAAGAACCCGAAGACCAAATAGCCTTTAAAATCTCAACTGGAGCGATGGCTTAGGCAGATGCTTGAGCATCTGATAAGGAACGCCATCAGGACCAGGAGAAGTATCATTAGCGTTTCTCAAGTTTTCAAGTTTGGGTGCCGTATTACGGCACAATTTATTTCATAATCCTAGGGGGCATTTAGAAAATAAACATACATGACAACAACAGACAAAGGAAAAAAAAAAACAAAAAATCAAACAAGGGACAAATCAAACAAAGTCAATATCAAATGCGTGTATACAAAATAATAATAACTGGCTTCTCCGCTAATTCACCAAACTTTTGCAAATAAAATTTATAAGAACAACTAACTTAGACAATAGTTTCTTCTTATTGCTACCTAACAGTTGCTTAAACTTAAAACTATTTGGTGTTCTACAGAAATACGGTGGCAACAATTTACATCTGATATCTATATAAAAAATCACAGACAAACACATAGTGAAACTCGTCCCCAATATCAGCTGAAGTGCATTTAGTGCAAATGCGTTGGCATCTTGGAACATTAACAAAGCGTTCCTTTTGTACAGGAAGATTATTGTTCAAAGTTCTAAACTTTATAAGTGAGATACATTGGTTATATGGCAAAATACTAATATATTGTTCACATGAAAATATATCTTTATACATTCTATAGTTACAAAAACTGGTTTTAGTATCAACCTCAGTAAACCATTCTTGTATGTACTGGTCATACAAACATCTTCTTACTCTATCTTTGAACCAAGAAGCTGAACATTGTAAATTCCCTTGCATATACCAGAATCCAGCTAAACCTAAGTTTTCCAAGGTTGTTTTAACTGCGGTTAAAAACTCAGAGTCCATCATATTTAACGAAAAAAGCTTATAAGAAAACCAATATGCAATACTTGAAAACTTATTTCTGTTCTCGGGGTTTATTAGTTTGTACCAGAAACACAATAATCTACTTTTTGCAATAACGTCTAATGGGAATTTTCCAATCTCACCAAAAACCATAGCACTGGGAGTTGACTTTCTCAATTTAAACATAATTTTATAATAACGAAGCTGTAACTTAATTGCAAGTTCGCATGAACCAAACCCCCACACCTCCGAACCATACAGTAAAATTGGAGCAATCATCTTATCCTGTAACATGGAATAGCCTACCTTTCCCTGTCCGTCACTCTAATTCCATGTCCCAGTTCAAAACCTCCCTCAAGACACACCTGTTCCGGTCAGTCTTTCCTGACGAGCAGTGAAGGCGCCTCTTTTATGTTTCGTGTTTTGCCTGCTACTTAATTAATTGTATTGTATTTAATTGTTCTTTTTATTTCAATTGTATAGTATGTGAGTGTTAGAATGTTTTGTATGAGTGTAGACTTTATCATTGTACACGCCATGAGCTTGCTATTAGGGAAGGTATGTGCGTTATAAATAGTCTGTATTATTATTATTATTAACAAATCCAATTGTATATCCAATGGGAGTGACAGTTTTCGACAAGTTTGTAACAATGAAAACATGGCTCTTGATGCACGGTCATAAAAAAAAATTTGTGCCACATAAATTTTTTTGTCATAATTTATTCTTAACCCTAGGTACATAACATCAAACACAACCTCTACCGGCTCACTGTTATACAGGAAAATTGGCTTATTTCTAATTTTCCCCCTAGAAAAACTATAATGTTCATCTTGTTTATGTTGACATGAAGTTGCCAGGTATTACAGTATTCATACATCCGATTTAACAGATTTTGCAAACCTGTTTCAGATTCCAAACATATCACAGTGTCATCCGCATACAATAACAAAAACATTTGAAACATAGCATTCACATCAGATTCATCCATGTTAGTCATACTAGCCTCATTAGACATACTGTTCAACCCAATATCATTCTGTAGTAAACAAGACTTTAAATCGTTCAAAAACAAAGCAAAAAGCAAGGGAGACAAATTTTCTCCTTGTCTGACACCACCCAGACTTGAAAAATAACCAGAATAAGAATTGTTTACTCTTACACATGACTTTGCCCTAGAGTACATATTTTTGACAATTTTCAAAAAATTTCCATTAATGTCAGAATTTAACATTTTCCCCCATAAAATGGCTCTTTTTATTTTATCGAATGCTTTCTCATAATCTATGAAGGCACAGAAGAGTCGCTTCTTTTTTTTAAAGGAAAAATGTGTGAATACTATGTAAGGTAAAAACATGGTCAATGGTAGAGAATCCGGACCGAAAACCTGCTTGTTCTTGACCTATCTTGCTATGACTCTCAAGAAAATATGACAATCTCACATTTAGTACCGAGGTAAACAATTTCCCAAAACAACTGAGGATAGTAATGCCCCTGTAGTTTGATGGATCCTCTGGGGAGCCTTTGTTCTTGTAAAGGGGTATGATTTCACCAATACACCAACTTGTAGGCATTTCACCGGACTGTAAGACAACATTAAACAATTTGACTACAACGTCTAACATCTGATCTCCCGCCGCTTTCAAATATTCGTTTATTATCATGTCTTGACCACAGGATTTATTATTTTTTAACTTTTTTTATACTTCTAGTTATTTCTTCTCTTGTAAAAGGTGCATTAAGTAATTCATTATCATATTCATTCAAATCGTCTTCTGATCTGGCTTCAGTATTATTCGAGTTATCATCAACATCTTCTTGCAAGTTATTAAAATGCTCAAAGAAGGCTGTGCATGATGGGGATTTAGTACTGTTTTTACTGTTTGTATTTTCTTTTAGTAACTTCCAGTAAACTTTTGGGTCTGCATTTTTTGTTTTTCGCAATTTTTTAATAAAGTCATTATAAAAACCTCTAGATGCTTTTTAACTGCTTTTTTATATTCCTTACAAGTATACCTCTTTTCATTCTCCGTCTGGACACTTTTGAAACGCTTAGCCTTATTTTTAGCTCTTAAGAATGTTTTCGTTTTTCTTTACAAACACTATTAAACCATGGTTGCTGTTTTCTATATTTTTTACTCTTTTTTACTTTTACATTGCATTTTTTTTTTTACCCCGACCCTCTTTGCACTATCTGTTAATATACTGCATATTTTGTCAGTAACAGAGTCTATTTTAGGGAAACAAATTATATGACAGTACGCAATAGTCAACAACACTCTTGTTACGGCAAGTGCATTTACCAATACACTTATCTGACCCACTTCTACCATTTGCAATAGCTAACCCAGCAGTTTTACAAAAATCTATCAATCTAAATCCATAACTGTTAGTATTAGTGTCCTGTGAAACTCGTTCACCAATCATATTATTCACATCATCAAGATTTTCCAATTCTTCACTATCAAAACATGGTAAATGGTGATCATCAATATGCGTTGTTTCACATAAGTTACTAGTGCGAGCATTAAAGTCATCAAGTAAGCAAATATAGTCCCTATCAATCCCAAAGTTAATAAGAGCTTCTTCCAAGTCCGAGAAGGCATCCTTATTTTGATATGGTGAGCCTTCCGGTGGGATATATACTGCACAAAATAAAATATCACGGCCAATAATTTCCTTATTCAGTTTGAAGAATAGACCATTCTCACTCAATTCGGTCTCAACAAACCTGTAAAGCCTTTTTACACTGGAATTCACCTTTTCCGTAAACTTGCATTCTTCAAATACAGTTATATTCTTTGATAAATATTCCTTAACTAATACTAATATCCCACCAGATTTCCTTCTATATTTCCCTCTATTTTTGTAAAAGGCAATGTAACCAGGAACATCAACAGTGTCTAAGTCATCAAGTTTACTTTCACTGATGCAAATGATGTCATATTTGGTAATTAGGTCTTTAAAGTCTGGGAACTTCAACTTAGACATAACACCGCAAACATTTAATGCTAAACAAGAAAGTGTGACCGAACTATCCTCACCCGAAATGGTACTAGACAATAAAGAATTATTGGAATTGGTGCTATCTAAACTTTCTGCATCATTAGAGAGGGCAAAGCTTACATTTGTAACAGGGGTATCACCCCCTCCCTCATCATCACCACTAACACTGTCCATATCATGGGTCTTCTCACCACCTCCCTCATAATCACCACTAACATTGTCCATATCATTGTTCCTATAACCACCTCCCTCATCATTACCACTAGCACTGTCCATCTTCTCCTTATTCTTCTTATCACCACCTCCCTCACCATCACCACTAACACTGTCCATATCATTGTTCCTCTCACCACCTCCCTCATCATCTCCACCAACGCTGTCACCACCAACACTGTCTATATCAGTACCACTATCACTACCTGCACCACTGTTATTCACACCAACATCATTACCAACAGAACCTCTATCACTACATGCACCAATGTTATTCACAACAACATCATAGCTCATATTATTCCTCTCACCCCCTCCCTCATCATCACCACCAACACTGTCCATATCATTGTTCCTCTCACCACCTCCCTCATCATCACCACCAATGCTGTCACCACCAACACTGTCTATATCAGTACCACTATCACTACATGCACCACTGTTATTCACAACATCATATTCAGCAGAGACAACATCACTACATGCACCACTGTTATTCACACCAACATCATTACCAACAGAACCTCTATCACTACATGCACCACTGTTATTCACAACATCATATTCAGCAGAGACAATATCACTACATGCACCACTGTTATTCACAACAACATCATTACCAACAGAATTATTATCACTACTTGCACCACTGTTATTCACAACAACATCACAGTTCATATTATTCCTCTCACCCCCTCCCTCATCATCACCACCAACACTGTCCATATCATGTGTCTTCTCACCATCTCCCTCATCATCACCACTAGCACTGTCCATCTTGTTCCACTCACCACCTCCCTCATCATCACCACCAACACTGTCCATATCATTGTTCCTCTCACCACCTCCCTCAACACCACCAACACTGTCTATATCAGTGAATTTCTCACCACCTCCATCATCATCACCACCAACACAGTCCATGACACTGTTAATACATGCTTCTTTTGCCTTGCCCTCACCTCCACCATCACCACTAACACCATCAGTATTAGCACCACCTCCATCCTCGAAACGAATTCCTTCACTTCCTGTAACATATCTCAGGGTAGGAGGTACCAGTGTAGGCCGCCAAGGGCCCCCCTAATCTCGCCTTGTAGGTTGTCGCTGGGTGCGACAAAAGGGTGAGGAGAAAGTTCGATAGAGTTGCGACACCGTTAAAAATAACCTCGTTGGCTTGAGGGGGTTAGCGAGGGGGCAGGGTGCCTTTGGAATGTGGGTCGAGAGGGGGTGACGCCACGCTATCGGAGTCGAACGGGGATTCGAACTAGGAGAATGGGTGATTGGAGGGAACCGATCACATGACGGTTTCCCGCCTCTGAAAGCGTCAGGGGCGGGCTCGGGACTTTGGGATGTCAATCAACTAATGGGAAATTAGAAGTGTGATTAGTCAGGGTCGATCACGAGGGGTCCCAAGTTCTAGGAACTTTGGCACGGGGAGCGATGGGTGAGGGCAGATTCACCGCGTCGCTTGGACGAGTAAAAGGTGATTCTTAATGCCACCCCCACCTCATGTGTACTTGACCCCATCCCCACTCCCCTCCTCGTAGAGTGTTTAGACGCCCTTCTCCCCACCATCACGTCCGTCATCAACGACTCACTAGTGTCAGGCTCTTTCCCAGATATTTTCAAGTCAGCATTAGTCAAGCCCCTCCTCAAGAAACCTAGTCTAGACCCCAACGATCTCAAGAATTTTAGACCAGTGTCAAACCTGTCATTTCTGTCGAAGGTCGTGGAGAGAATCGTCCTCAATCAACTTCTTGAACACCTGTCCTCTCACAACTTGCTACACCCACTTCAATCTGCGTACCGATCAAACCATTCCACTGAAACCGCCCTACTGAAGATAGCTAATGATCTCCTTACCTCCCTTGACAATAGCAAAGTATGTTTTCTCACCCTACTCGACCTCTCCGCAGCATTTGACACGATAGACCACTCCATTCTCCTCACTCGCCTGCAGAACACCTACGGAATCACTAACACGGCCCTTTCCTGGTTTCACTCCTACATCTCAAATAGACAGCAAACAGTATCTGTAAATAACTTGACATCAGCCACCTCTTCAGTCAGTTTTGGTGTCCCCCAAGGCTCCGTCCTCGGACCAGTCTTGTTTGTCATGTACATGCAACCCCTGTTCGACATTGTAGGTTCACATTCCATAAACCAACATGCATTTGCCGACGACAACCAGCTTTACAAAGAAGCTACCCTCGATCAAATCCAACCCACCGTTGAATCCATGCAAAACTGTGTTCTAGATGTTAAGAACTGGATGACCTTTAATAAGCTTCAACTGAATGACAGTAAAACAGAATGCATGCTAGTAAGATCAAGCAGGACAGCCACGAATGCCCTCCCTTCTTCTCTTAAGATTGGCGACTGTGATGTAGAGTTCGTTCCATCAGTTAGGAACCTTGGTGTTACCTTAGATTGTCATCTCAATATGTCAGAACACGTCAGGAACACATGCAAGATCGCCTACATGCACATCAGACAGATCAGTGCAATTCGTCATCTTCTCACACAAGAAGCTACTCAAACTCTCGTCTGTGCTTTCATTCTTTCACGCCTCGACTACTGCAATAGCCTTCTTTCCGGTTGCCCTAAGCATCTCGTGGATCGGCTCCAAAGAGTCCAGAACTCTGCTGCTCGCCTCATCTGTAAAGTTAGAAAGTCTCATCACATTACTCCTATCCTCCACTCTCTTCATTGGCTACCAGTTTCTGCTAGGATCCAATACAAAACCTCCTGCCTCTGCTTCAACTCTGTCTCTGCTGTCGCTCCTCTCTATCTGTCTCAACTCCTTCACATCTACACACCATCTAGACAACTTCGCTCTTCTTGCGACACTCGCATCTTCAAAATTCCATCCGTTATGTCAAAAACATTTGGTCAGCGTACTTTTTCATACCAGGGTCCTACCACCTGGAACGCACTCCCCTTCTCAGTGCGTCATGCAAACACTGCAGCTTGCTTTCGGTCAAATCTGAAAACCCACTTGTTCTCTAAGTCGTATTGAAACTATTTCGTACTTGCTGAATGTTTCAGGCTCATGCTCATGTTTGTAAATAATGCATGTGTGTGTGTCTTTACGTGTAGGATGCATGTTGTATTATAGCGTGCGTGTGTGCGTTTCATGTTCTGGCTCAGACTGTGTGATGATAATGTGTGTGTGTTTTTGTGTGCGTGTGCGCCTAGAGCTCCACTATGTACTTTTTTGACTGTGTGGAGGAAGTGCGCCTTATAAATAAACATATTATTATTATTATTATTATAGTAAGTTGCACGAGCAAGGGCTCTGCGATTTCGCCACGTGGGTGGCGGGAAGATTTTTATCTTCGCTTCACTTGCCACTGGGAGTCCGAGGAGGGACTGGCCGTGGGAGGGAATTAGTTCTATGGAAGAACTGGAGCATGGAAGTCATTTGTTATGAGTGAAGAACACGGCCTAGGTTGGAAACCTGTCTGAGGTACGTTCTGTTAAATTTCTTTGATGGGTTAAATTGCGCACATGGCGAGAAAGAGAGACGCACGCGTGTGGGGTGTGAAAATGGGATAAGGGGATCCTAGTATAAAATTCCTTCTTAAATAAACTCGTAAGAATTATGTGTAAGCTTAATTGCCTTGGTGGTAACCGCTAGAGAGGAATTTTTCTGTGTTTTCAAGACTCTGTGAGTTTGGCAATTTTTCACGTTTGTAAGCCGGCGGGCTAAACGCTGAAGGCGCTGGGCGCGAAAGTAATGGCGGTGTGTGGTGGAAATCCTATTGGGAGGGAAAGCGGGGGTTTTCTCTTCATGGAAAGTAATTGCACATGGGAAACAGGGGAGAGTTCTTATCGGTGTGGGTTTTTTGCTGTCTTTCAGGCTGCTGGTGTTGGTACTGGATTTACTGGATTCGGTGCTGGATTTGGTGCCGGTGTTGGGCCGGTTGGTGTTGGGCTGATTGGAGTTGTCGGTGGTACGAGCGCTACGGGTGAAGCGCGTCGTTTGTGACCACTGGGGTCACTGTGGTGGTTATTGGTGGTTGCTGTTGCTGTAGCCAGGGTCGGCCTGGTGTGGAGTAACAGCGCGACGACGTGGGAACGAGTACGGCTGCTCAGTAGACGAGGGGCTCTGGGCTGTAACCTCTTGGTGAGGCGAGTTTCGCCTACTCCTTCCAGTGCTTGGTGCACTTCGGCTACGTTCGTCGGGAGCGAGAGCGCGGAGGCTCGTCGCTCGTGGATTAAATTGCTGTTCAGCAATTTGGCACGGATTCCCTACCGTGCATGTGGAGTGGAGGAACGCTAGCACACCACGTGGCAGCCGTCACGGGGAGCGTGCAGCCTTTGCGAGCTGCGCAGTGGAGACGTCACGAGGGGTGATTTGGTTCGCGTCGTCGAACGCTACTCTTCGTGACGGGCCTCGACGCTGGATTCGGGAGGCGGAGACTCGGAGTAGTCTTTCAACAGGAGCCTCAACGTTGGAGGGCGCAGGAGCGCCGGGAACGTCGCCGCGACAGGGGTAGCGCGCCTGGAGGCATGCTTTCGCCGACGTTTCTCTCGTCAGTCTGCGACACAGGGTCAAGGACGATCTACTCACGGGAGTGGGATACAGCCTGGAGGCTGGGATTACGGACATCCTTCGAGGAGGAAGTGATGGTGGTGTGAGGACTGGTAGTGTTCGGATTCAGGAGGAGCAGCAGGGAGCGGTAAGAGTGGGATTACTGTCTTCCTGTCTTGGTGGGTTGCTTCTCGTGGGGGGAAAAGCGGACTGGGTGGACTGAACTCATTGACTTTGTGTGACGTCACCGGGGAAGGGTCGACGTCGAGAGTAAGGGGAGAGAAGGTTGGGAAATTCCGGGTTTGGATTTTTGAGGTAACTTTGGGTCTGGGTTTTTTTTCGGAGTTGGTGTGGTTTTTCTCAAGTTGGTGTTTTGAGAAGAGTTTTTGGTGGAAGTTTGGGTTTAATGTTCTTATTATAGAACGAGGTGAAGTTTGGAGTTTTTGCTTAGATTGTTTTGTATGCGACAACGCTCGAGTGAGCCTGCCTCACTCCAGCGTTGTCATCCATGTTTGTTTTGATTTTCAGCTGTTTTGATTCATCACTGGTGCTCGAGTGAAGTGACTGCTCGGAGGCACTTGTTGTGTTATTAAAGTTATTTGTTTCACTTTTATCCCTGCTCAGTGTCTTTATTGTTGTTGTTTGTATTTATTTTTCATTTATACAGTGCCTTCCAAGTTATGATGGTTGGGGCTTAATTGTAAACCCCTTGCTAGCTGTAACTCTCTATTGGATAATTGTTATTCTTTAGGGGGTGGGGGCCAGACAGCTAGTGAACCCGCGACAAGTGCGCGAGCCTGTTCCAGGATAGTATCTAGTTTTACAAATTTTGAGAAAATTTGTCTCATTTTTGTCGGACCATCATATCTGTGGAAAGCACTGGACACTGAGGCAGGATTTGTTTATGTTGTGTTCTCATGCTGCTGCTTGGTTCTGTTTACCTTTGATTGTATTCCCTCTACGGTTACCGAGTGCGACGTAGCTGTGTTTATGTACGTTTTGCATTTGGGGTAAATTTGTGATTATGGAGCTTCGTTCGGGATGCGCTACGGGAGGGAGAGCTATGGATAAATTCTCGAAAAGAGGCCTAAATAAAAAGAGGTAGGCATTTGTGGGTAATTAATGGCAACAGGTTGATTCTTATGGATTTGGGTGTGCTGAATTCATTTCTGCCTGTTGCCAAAGTCAAAAATGCCTATATTCGTTACTATTCAACGGTTTCCAAGATGGCCGCCATGATATCAAGAGACTACTAATTCTCAAACAAATGCTTATATCTTTGGTGTTTTTAGAGATACAGTGTTAATTTTTGGCTAGTTGGTAGATGACCGATAGGCAATGGTTGCCTTGTCAGAGTATTTGACCTTGACCTTAAGTCAAGGTCACATGAGACTTGACAATATTGACTTGTACTGTTTTGTCATGTGTGCATTTTAAGTTGTCTTTTGGCAGTAAACTACTGCGAACTAATCACTAAAAATAAGTGATATTACCCAGTAGGTATTCAGCATTAAAATGAATATACATTGATCATCATTCTGACAAGGTCAAGGTCATTTTGACCCCATATTTCAGATGTGTTTAAACTTGGACGCCATCAAGATTTGCAGTGGCTCATCTGTTGTACACACTGGACATCTGATTCAACAATTACATTTCAGCAGGGGTTCAGATCAATGGTGCACAATCAACTAGGTCAAAGGTCAAGGTCAAGGTCAAAGTCAAAGGTCACTATTTGGACCATTTATTCTCAAAAACGGGGCCTAAAATAGAGATAGGCCAAAGGGTCACGGTCAGTTCACCACTCGTTAAGACACTCCTCGTGCATTTCCCGGCATTTGCACGCTGCTGTGCATGGTAGCTTCGCCTTTCTGCATCTGCACCTTCCACTGCTGCACTGCTTCTGGCAGGTGCAGAAGATGATGTCTAGGCACGCGTCTGGAACAGACGGAAGGGTTTTCAGGACGGGGAGGAAGACGCCATCCTTCAGTTGCCAGCCCATGCTTTCAATCGGCGGCAGGTTCGGCTTCTTCTCATGAGCTTGTTGCCAGACTGAGGCCTGATAATGAGCTCTCTTGATGTGGAAGCTCAGAGCATCACTGGATGGGGGCAGATTTTCTGGGGCGGTGGCTTTCCGGAACATGATGGTTCTGGCACCATCTGCAGTCTCACAGTTTGAGATGTACAGCTTGCAAACGAACTGCTCTGCTTCTTTTGACGTGTCGTCTGTCAGCTGCCCTTTCCCCAAATTTGCCAGCAGCTGGTGATGTTGCTGAAACACTTTCCACCCAGATACCTTGCCTTGGCCAGACAGGAAAGATGTGGAATCCGAGCCAGTGATGGCGTGGAATCCTATCAAGTTCTGGAGCTTTGCCTTCTCCATGTCAGGTCTCTTGGCAATATTGTGAACTGGGATGTACTGTCTACGCTTTGCTGTGCCAGTTTTCATCCACACTTTCTTGCACTTCATTTTGTCAAAATGTGCAAGAATCAATACAGCTACATCTGTGTCTTGTGAAGAAACAACCAGGCTGGTTGCATCGCTGTTCACACAATGCAGAACAACACGTGTATCACCCTCTTCGTGACTGGCCTCTAGCGGAGTCGTGTCCACGTCTGGCTTGGATGACTCAACTTGAGTTGGATCACTGAAACCACCGGAAACCACAACAGTTTTGTCATCTGGTGCCTGCAGGATGAGTTGCCGAGACAGAAATTTGGCCAGATCAGCTTTGTTCTCAGGGTGAGACATGAAGTTGTCCCATTTGGCTGGCAGGGGTGTGTCCTTAGACTCTATCAGTTTCCTGATGGGCTGAGCTCCTTTGCTCCGCTTCTTTCTTGTTCCACCTTTGATTGACAGCTGATCATACCGATCAAAGACGATGTCGATGCGTTTAAAGGCATGTCCTTGGGCAAGGAGAGACTTGACGAATGTGTCAGCAAGATCACCAAATGTAGCTGCACCTTGTGGCTTTCCAAGTGCACAAACATGTGCTTGCCCATCAACGACAAGTGTTGCCTTGTCTCCAAGCTCATGTGCTTCAATGCCTGGAGGACAGTTTACACCACTTGTGAGGATTTTAAGCAAGCTTGCTTTTGATCCTGACCTTAAACTGCCATCAGTTTCAGCAAGTGAAGGGGGTACTGGCATCAGCTCATGCTTCATGATCACAGAAAGATCAACACTGCGCCCTGCTTCATAGGCCGTGATCAACCGCTGAAGAATCTTTCTGTCAGCTTTGACCGTCTTTTGTTTCCCACTCTTTGCATCCTTCTGCTTCACCTCGTACAGACTGGCAAATGTCAGAGGCTTGTTCTTCGGCAGAGCATCGCGGAATTTCACTTTCCTCTCTTCACAGGGCACAAGTCTCTCCCGAACAAATGTTTTCACCTGTTCTTGTCCTTTTTCACGTGCTGTCAACAGGTTTTCTTCGATGTTCTTGGTTGTAAGATCCTTCGATGCAATGTTCTGCAGATCTTCAGGCACATCCAGAGAAAAAACCTTGAAGCGTTTAAGGTTGTCAAACAACTTTTCTTCATCAGTTTTGTCTTGTCTTTTTCTGGCCTTGTTGCATTCGTTGTGAATGCTCTTCTCGTCAACCTCTGCTCCAAAGACTGCTCTTGTTTCTCCTGCAATGTGAGATCGGAGATTGAACGAGAGGGCCCAACGGTTCAGAGCAGACGGTGTCTTTGTGATGCCCACAATCCCTCCACATGACTTTCCAATCCCGTTCAGCCATTCTTGACTTTGATCTGGGTCCACCTGGTTGAACTTGCTCTGGCTCCTCTTCACAACAAAGTGCCCAGCTTCAAATTCCTTCTTCACTTCTTCGGGGAGCTGATTCATTTCACTGACGTAGACTGTGCCCCATCGAGCATAGTTGGTATGATCATATCTCATGAAGTAGGGGAGCATTGCCGTGAAAGCTTGAAGATGCAGATTCCAGTCGCCATCTCTACTGGCGCGTGTGAACTGGAGGAGAATTTCTACCATCTTCAGGTACTCCCACCAGAACTGGAAGTTTGGATTGGCCCGCGAAGCAGCAAACGAGTCCACAAGGTCTGTGAAGCGTTTGTTGGCAAGAAGATGTACAAGTGCTGCTGTGTCATCACGAACCATCTCGTCTTCAATCTCTTGTGCGAGCTCATCATCACTGCCGTGGACGTACTGCAGCAACTGTGGTAGGAGTATTCTCCACAAGGCTTGCCAGGTCAACTTATGAGTTCGCATCCCTCTGACATAGGACTTGCCTGCCAGCACCTGTTCAGCTGTTTTCGGGCCAAGGACATTGCTCTCGACCCACAGA
>JAWQFJ010020972.1:2500-37540 GCA_034096865.1 Theodoxus fluviatilis | reverse complement strand
GGTGAGAAACACTACTGATTAATGGTTTTATTATTCAATTAGCACTAAACCGCAGTGCCCATATCATACCACTTACAATGTGAATTACGTCATGTCATTTGCCATTCTGAACACAGAGATATACTATATTGACTATAGTCTCAGCCACGCTGAATGGTCATTTGTGACTACCTACAAGAAAATTACTTGTTAGCATCAGATGGGGAAAACCCATTGAGTCAAGACCAATTTAATAGCAAAGTTTACTTCCAAAACGTTTTATGATGCAGGACGATTCTTCGAAAAAAACACACCTCAGTACATCTGAAGCAAACACACTCCATTTTCGCAGAATGTCTAAGTGTCTAACTGACATGTGATACACTGCAGAAAAAACCTGTATTATCCCCCCCCCTAATTTGTTGAACATTCGTACTAATCCATATGTGACAAAAACGCATTTAAAGAAACTTACTTGCCGGAGAATTATGTCGGCAAGTGACGATTCTCTTACTCTTTCAGCACTGCAGGAGTGGAACACTGTCACAGAGATCGTTTTTACCTATACAGTATTCAACGTCTGTGTCGAATACTTTGAAGATCCACATGGTGACTCATCCAATTCTCTAAGAGTCATGTTAAATAGATTCGAATTCCCAGTCCCACTCCTGACCAGCACCATTCCATAGTCCAAACAATTATCCATACTTGTCAAGTCTTGGATCCGGTGTCCCACTTGTTCTGGGAGAGGTAACTTTTACTCCAGAAATGGCCAGTCAGTATCTTCCTACTGTAGTTTGACTTTCATGATGGTAACAAGGACACAATCCCGGGGGAAAACTGTAAGGGCTGTGATGTGGTTGCGACTACTCAGAATTGAGATGGCTATGCATTTATTGTGGTTTTTCTCTATTTCTAAAAACCCGTGAGTTTATTTTATTTCATTTCCATTATTTGGAAAACCTCACACTTGGTTTGGAGTGGGCAGCGGTCAGAAGAGGCCTTCTTTCTCCAGTCCCGCTTTTCTGACTATGGTAGTTGCCGCGGTCTTGAATGTTATTGAAAGACAGTATGGTCTCACTACTCGTGATTGGTTTTCCATTCTAGAACAGATGGTAGAATAAAAAAAGAAGTTTCCACTTTTCTGCAGCTGGATAAATCCGAAACCGGTGGAGTACGAAATATAATGGGAAGATCACTAGTACGTGTTACATGTTGATGTTGTAAATTCACACGTACGTTTGTAAATCGTGGCAATGCCGCTTTTGCGTTTTGAAGAAACGTACTTCCCTGTAATTTTTTGGGGGGAGTGGGGATGGGTGGAGAGGGGGGGGGGGGGAGGTTGTTGAGTGGAGAGGACAGTTCCTAGGATCCGCTTGCAAATCAGGGAGACAGAAAGTACAGCTAGGCTGTTGTCAAGCAGCAGTTTTGGAGAAAGCAAGTGGATACTTGTATAGTGATCAGCTGGCATACGCTAGGAGATATATGAAGGGAGAGGGAACTGCAGGAGGGCACAAGGTGGGGTGGGAGGGAGGGGCGAGGGAGATGTGCATCGCAAGAGAGTTGATAAAGGCAGATTTTCGGTGCGACGCACGTAGAGCGAGAGAGGATTCAAAGTACATGGGACGTAACAAAAAAAGGAGGTCGTTATCAGGCCATGCCAGGAGGGAAGGGGCGCGTGGGGTGGATGGGTGGGAGAAGGTAGGAAGAAACAGAATCCAGGCAGGTAGGGCAAAGTACGAGAATACGGAGACGAGGAAACGAAAATGGGTGGGTGCAGAGGGGCGGGGCAGGGAGAACGACCACAGTGATTGACTGTCAGGGCTGCACATACGTGAGGTATTTCCAGCGGGCAGGACAGGTTGATAAATGGAAGGTTGTGGTGAAGGGGTGGAGTGAGTGTTGAATGACAGACAGCCAGGCCTGCCATGCAGAAGGACAGGCAGACGGGCAGACGCAGATCTGCATTGCTGTTAGAAAGAGTGCTGCTATAGCTGGACAATCAGGTCGTGTTGTGCCCTACCCAGCTGTTTCTTTGTTCCCAGAAAGACTGCAGCTGTTTATGTAGAATCACGTTTTCTCGATTCATTTGGAACCATCCAGTCGACAAGTTTTAATTCAAACCAGCGTGATCCAGTAGGAAAGCCACTAGCGTTTCATGAGGGCGATCGGGGATCGATCCTCGTCTGTGTCTCGCAGTGCTTGCCTCACCGAGAACGGTGCTTCTGTGACAACTATGGTTGAAATTCCCAAGTACTATTTCGACAACGATCACCAATAATCAACTTTCGTCTCAGAAAGGAAATACTACTCACAGCGTAGCATTCGGCCGCTGTCCCGCATTTTTTTTCAACCCAAATTTCGATTCTCCTGTCTATGTGTCTCTGATTATGGTAATTGTGACTGTTGATACAATTTTTGAAGCCTATGAGTATATCCTTATCGTAATGATGTTTGCTGATACGTAATTAAGGCACCAAAATAAGAAAATAGTTTCGACGGCAACCCGACCGACCCTGTTCTTTTCTGCCAACACTAATTTCCCATCATGGGAAAAACAAGGGGAACAATTGGAAATGGACGAGAAACAACAAAATGCGTGCCGTCCATTCTTCCTTGCGTTGTGAGCACTCGGAGAATCCACTATTTAAGTTTAAAAAGCGTTTTCAGCGAAAGATAAACTTGATGTAGGGTCAATCTAGCCTCTTCTAAAACAACATATACATCTTCTTTTTTTTCAATTTCGGGCCGACTTACCGTCCCCCCCCCCCCCATTTTTTTTCCTCCATGTTACCGTGACCGCAACTTTTTTTTTTTTGGGGGGGGGGGAGTGGAGGCCTTAGCACATTCGGATGTCGTCCCGAAAAAGCCTTGATTTTAGCCACTAGTTAGTCTGACCAAGGCTGTTCAATATGTCGACTGATATTCCCGTGCGGTTGGACGCTCGTGTCCACGACAGTGACTTCAGCAGTCACGCTACGGACATTTCCTCTACAAAACCTTCTACAAATAGCCACGTATGACTGCAGGACGGCAGAGGCTAAGTGCAATAGTAAGTGTAAGGTGAGAATCGGTATAGAAAGATGGGTGAATTACTTGTGGTGCGTTAAATCGCAGTACCTGTAAATATTTTATAGAATTGTCTGTATATACACGTCATTTGCGATTACCGGCAAGACAATTACTGGTAAAGGCCCCACGTGGAATATCCCTTGGTTCAAACCAATTTCATGACGTATGTTTGCTTTCAAAACGGTTTCTGATGTGGGACGTTTCTCAGACAGCAACTTATTACAACCAGAGCAATCAAATGTCCTTTTTGCAGGATGTCGTAGAGACGTGGTTTACACTGCTGTATGTACACGTTTTCTTCCATATTCCTGAACGGTCGTATTAATCAACACGTGGCAAAACCACATTCAAAGAAACTTGCTTGCGTGAAAGATGTCAGCAAGTGACAGTTCTCTGACTGTTCAACACTGCTAGAGCAAGATAATGTCACAGAGAACGTTTCTACCACAACAATAGTCAAGGTCTGTGTCGAATACTTTGAAGGTCCTCATGGTGAAATATCCATGGCCACAGGAGTCACGTTAAACAGAGCCCTCTCTCCACCCCCACTCAAGGCCAGTGCCCCTCCACAGAGCAAGCGATGATCCGTACCTGTCACGTCTTGGATCCAGTGTCCCACTTGTTCTGGGAGAGGTCACTTTCACTCCAGAAATAGCCAGTCAGTAGGCCTACCTTGCAACAGTAGTGTGACTTTTCTTTTCATCATGGTAACAAGAACACAAACCTGGGGGAAAACTGTAAGGACTGTGAAGTGGTTACGACTACTCAGAATTGAGATGTCCATGCATATTGTCGGTTCGTGACAAAACCCCGTGATTTTCATTTCATTTCGTTGAATTTTTAAACACTCTTACTTGGTTTGACTGGGAGTGGAAGCGGATCAGAAAAATCCCCTCTTGTATCCAGAAATCTCCAGTTCAGCGTTACAGACCATGGTAGTGTCCACAGTCTTGGATGTTTTTGAAAGACACGGTGCGGTCTCGCTACTCGTGTTAGGTATTTTATTCTTGAACAGATGGTAGAATGGAAAAGGAAGCTTTTAACTTTTCTGGAACTGGATGAATCTCAATGCTGGTGGAGTACGAGATGTAAAGAGAAGGTCATCCCTGCGTGTTGCGTGTTGGTATTGTTGTACAGTCACAGTCGCGTTTGCAAACCGTGACAATGCCGATATTTAGATAAACCCAGATTGTTCCCGTCCCAGGGATAGAACCACGGCACTGCGCTTCGCGCATCGTCCAACCCCAAAGCATGCTCGCCTATCTCCGCCTGTGTGACAGCGTTAGTTTGTTTTAACCGCTACGACGCGCCAAAGCAAAAACGAAAGTATAAACAGAAACTTCCCTTCCCTTTTATTTTGTCTAAACTCTGTACCAGTTCCTATCAGCCCACCTCCAGTGTTTTCCTCTCATGCTTATACATGGTCAGCGCCTGAGCCTCTATTCGCTTGTTGAGACCCTGTCTTTTGACAGGTAGAGATGGGCAAGCATTCTTTGGGGTTTGTTGATGTGCAAGTCGCAGTGCCGTGATTCTATCCCTGGGACGAGAGAAACCTGAGTTTATTCGAATATCTTACTGCAACCCTGTGGCGTCAATCTGCATGTTCATGGATGATTATACTTGATGAACATGTTCGACGCACGTACCCATCTGTGTGACTGAGTTAACTTTGGTTGAACGTCTACGACGTGCCAAAGAAAAAAACAAAAAAAATTACAGTAACGTCCCTTCCCTCCATTCCATCTCGTCTAAAATACAATACCGCTTTAGCGTTTTGAAGGTAGGTGCTTCCCCTGTTTCTTGGTGTTTTCTTTCTTAGGGGGTGGATCTTGGGGATTGGTAGAATAAGGTAGAGGACAGTTCGTACTATCAGCTTGCAAAACAAGAAGACAGAATGTTTAGCGAATAACAGATTGGCGGGAGACTATTAGACAGGCTCTGACAGGAACAGGGCTGTTAGTCCATTGCCAAGCAGCAGTATTGGAGAGAGCAAGTGAACACTTGTACTGCGATTGGCTGACGTACAATAGGAGAGAACTGAAAAGGGAGCCGCAGAGGAGCAATGGCGCGCGGTGGGGTGGGAGGTTCGGAGGAAAAGTACGAGGAGGAGCAACAGGGAAGCACAGACGGAAATGGGTGGGTGCAGAGGGGCGGGGTAAGGAAGGAGACCAAAGAGGGAGACAGGCTGTCAGGGCTGCACATGCGTCGGAGATTGCAAGGCAAGCAGGCAGGCTGGCAAATGGAAGGCTGTGGTGGAGGGGTGGAGTAGCTTACGAGTGACAGCCAGCCAGGCCTGCCCAACAGGAGGTCAGGCTCACAGGCAGTCCACATGCAGATCTGCACTGCTGATCGACTGCGTGCTGCTGTAGCTGCACAAGCTGGTCGTGTTGTGCACTTTCAAGTGATACATTGTTCCTGGAAAGAGCGCTGCTGTTTCTGAAGAGTCACCTTTCCTAGATATGCCTTTCCAGCCCTGCACTTGACACGTTTAAACTCGAACCAGCGTGATCCAATAGGAAAGCTACCAGCGTTGCGTGTGGGAACTTGGGGAATGATCCTCGTCTGTGTCCCGCAATGCTTTCCGCAAGAACAGCAGTCCTGTGTCGACTGTGGTTGCAAATCTCCAAGTGCTTTATGTCTATGTGTCTGTGAAAATGGTAATCATTGTTGATATACATGTGGATGCATATGATTATATCATCATGGTAATAATGATTGTTGATATTATCATTCTTACCGATTGTGGATGTGGAACTGAAAAAGCTTTTTGTTTTAATAACTAGTCGAACTCACCAAAGCTGTTCAATATTTCGATTAAGTTTCTGCACGTGGCTGGACACTCGAATCCATGACTGTAACTTCGTCAGTCATGCTACACTCTACAAACCTTTCCATAAATAGCCACGTATTTCCTCAAGATGGCAGAAGCTACGTGCGGCAGTGAGTGTGTGGTGAGAAACAGTACTGATTAATGGTTTAATTATTCAATTCGCACTATAACGCAGTACCCGTAGTACACCATTTATAATGTGGATTACGTCATGTCATTTGTGACTACCTACAAGAAAATTACTGGTTAGCGCCAGATGGGGAAACCCCATCGAATCAAGACCAATTCAATGGCAACATTTTCTTCCAAAATGTTTTATGGTGTAGGGCGATTCATTAAAAAAACTCAATACAAGAAAAACAAATACACTCCATTTTCGCAGGATGTCTAATTGGCCTGGAATGCACTGCAAAAAAACCACAACTTTAATCCACCCCCCCACCCACCACCCCACCCACCCACCCACTAATTTGTCGAACAATCGTACTAATCCACACGTCACAAAAACGCATTGAAAGAAACTAACTTGCGGGATAAATATGTCAGCAAGTGACAATTCTCTGACTCTGTCAGCACTGCAAAACACTGTCACAGAGAACGTTTCTACCACAACAGTACTCAACGTCTGTGTTGAATAATTTGAAGGCCCACATGGTGAATCATTCATTTATATAAGAGTCATGTTAAATAGATTCTCATTCCCACTTCCACTCCTGACCAGCACCATTCCATAGTCCAAACAATTATCCATACCTGTCAAGTCTTGGATTCAGTGCCCCATTTGTTCTGGGAGAGGTCACTTTTACTCCAGAAATGACCAGTCAGTATCTTGCAACTGTTGTCTGACTTTCCTTTTTTTAATGGTAACAAGAACACAAATCTTGGGAAAAACTGTAAGGGCTGTAATGTGGTTACGACTACTCAGAACTGAGATGACCAAGCATTTATTGTCGTTTCTATAGAAAAAAACAACAACAAACAAACCGTGAGTTTATTTCATTTCATTTCTATTATTTGGAAAACCTCACGCTTGGTTTGACTGGAAGTGGGCAGCGATCAGCAAATCCTTTCTTTCTCCATAGATCTCCAGTCCGGCTTTACTGACCATGGTAGTGTATTTGAGTTTTCATTCTGGAAAAGAGGGTAGAACAAAATGATAAGTTTAAACTTTTCTGCAGTTGGATAATTCCGAGACTGGTGGAGTACGAGATATAATGGGAAGATCACCACTACGAGTTACATGTTGATGTTGTGAAGACACACTCGCGTTTGTAAACCGTGGCAATGCCGCTTTTGCGTGAAACGTACTTCCCTGTAACAAATATTTTTGGGGTGGGGGGTGTGGTGGGGTGGGGAGGTGGATGAGAGGGGGTGTAACTGGGCGGGAGTGGGGATTGAGTGGAGAGGACAGTTCCTATGATCAGCTTGCAAATCAGAGAGACACAAAAATTCAATGAAGAACAGGGTGGCAGGCTCAGAGACGAACAAGGCAATTAGGCTTTTTTAAGCACAGTTTTGGAGAAAGCAAGTGGATACTTGTATGGTGATCGGCTGACATGCGCTAGGAGGTATATCGAGGGTGAGGAAACTGCAGGAAAGTTGACAATGGCAGGTTTTCGGTGCGACGCACGTAGAGCGAGAGAGGATTCAAAGTACATGGGATGTAACAAAAAAGGAGGTCGTTATCAGGCCATGCCAGGAGGGGAGGGGCGCGTGGGGTGGATGGGTGGGAGAAGGGAGTAAGAAACTGAATCCAGGCAGGGAGGGTAAAGTACGAGAATTAGGAGACGAGGAAACGAAAATGGGTGTGTGCAGTGGGGCGGGGCAGGGAGAACGACCACAATGATTGGCTGTCAGGGCTGCACATACGTGAGGTATTTCCAGCGAGCCGGACAGGTTGAGAAATGGAAGGTTGTGGTGGAGGGGTGGAGTGACTACTGAATGACAGACAGCCAGGCCTGCCAAGCAGAAGGACAGGCAGACGGGCATACACAGATCTGCATTGCTAATCGAATGCGTGCTGCTATAGCTGGACAATCAGGTCATGTTGTGCCCTACCTAACTGTTTCTTTGTTCCCAGAAAGACTGCAGCTGTTTATGTAGAATCACGTTTCCTCGATTCGTTCGGAACCATCCACTCGACACGTTTTAATTCAAAGCAGCGTGATTCAGTAGGAAAGCCACTAGCGTTTCATGAGAGCGATCGGGGATTGATCCTCGTCTGTGTCCCGCAGTGCTTGCCTCACCGAGACGGTGCTTCTGTGACAACTATGGTTGAAATTCCCAAGTGCTATTTCGACAACGACCACCAGTAATAAAAACCGCTGGCGCTGAACCTCCAGGTTGTGGCATAAAAAATACAATAAAGCTGTGAGGACCTTCAGTAAACCTGGAGGGATAAAAAATCGAATACAGGACGTTTCGTACCCTGGACGCAACGTACCCTAGTCGTTGTGTACCTCATTTAGTCGATTCGTACCTTGTCTACCCTAACCCTAAACCTAACCCTAACCCTAACCCGTTACTTTACGGGTTAGGGTTAGGGTACGAAACGACTTGGTACGAAACGTCCAGGATACGAAACGACCCGCATCGTAAAAAAATCCTTCTTTCTCCTTCACCAATGTCCAATCTCCTCGAAATTACGTCAAGTTATTCGACGTCAAATGATCACGTAGCGTTTTCTTTGCAACACCAAAACGTAAAAAAGTCACTTTCTTTTCAAACCTTGATTCTGAAAGATTTGATACATTCAATCGGACCTAACTTCCAGTAAGTGTGCAAAATGTCAAGGAAATCCGTCCAGCAGTTTTTGAGATATCAGCCGTTAATTCGGGACTCACACACTCACACACACACATACACACACACACACACACACACACACACACACACACACACACACACACACACACACACACACACACACACACACAGGTAAAGCTGTGAGGACCTCCAGTAAACCTGGAGGGATAAACTTTCGTCTCAGAAAGGAAATACTACTCACAGCGTAGCTTTCGGCCGCTGTCCCGCATTCTTTTTCAACCCAAATTTCGATTCTCCTCTCTATGTGTCTCTGATTATGGTAATTGTGACTGTTGATACAATTTTTGAAGCCTATGAGTATATCCTTATCGTAATGATGTTTGCTGATACGTAATTAAGGCAACAAAATAAGAAAATAGTTTCAACGGCAACCCGACCGACCCTGTTCTTATCTGCCAACACTAATTTCCCATCATGGGAAAAACAAGGGGAACAATTGGAAATTGACGAGAAACAACAAAATGCGTGCCGTCCCATCTTCCTTGCCTTGTGAGCACTCAGAGAATCCACTATTTAAGTTTAAAAAGCGTTTTCAGCGAAAGATAAACTTAATGTAGGGTCAATCTGGCCTCTTCTAAAACAAAATATCTTCACTTCACGTCACTTGTCCCGTAGTCTGGACGACCGTTGGGGCACCACAGATGATCTGGCAACTATCTTTCTCCATTCCTCTTGCCTCTCGGACTGTCTCAAGGCTTCGATCGAGCCTCATCCCTGTCCACTCCGAGACGTTGTCCTCCCAAATTTTCATTTGTCTGCCTCTCCTCCTTCCTCCTTTTACTGTGCCTTGTAACACAGTCTTGGCAAGCCCTGATGATCGTGAGACGTGCCCATACCACTTTAGTTTGCGTCTTTTCACAGTGGTCAGTAGTTCTTCATGGGGCCCGATGGCTTGCCTGATTCTGTTTCGGACTTCCTCGTTTGTGATGCGGTCTTTGTAGGAGATGCCGAGGAGTCGTCGAAAGCATCTCATTTCCATGGCCTGTATCCTTCTCTCCAAGTCAGCTGTTAGTGTCCATGACTCACAGGCATACAAAAATATGGACATGACCAGGGCGCGCATCAGTCTGATCTTTGAGCTGAGGACTATGTTCCTGTCCTTCCAGATGGTCTTGAGTTTTGTGAGTGCTGCTGTGGTCTGAGCAATTCTGGCGAGTATTTCAGGTTTGGATCCTGCATCTGTGACAATTGCTCCCAGGTATTTGAAGCTGTTGACGGTTTCCAGTTTCTCGCCACATACCTTGATGTCAGTGCTGATGCCGTTGGTGTTGTTGGTCATCAGTTTGGTCTTCTCTGCACTGATCTGCATGCCAAAATTTGTGGAGGTTGTGTCTAAGCGCTTCACTAAGATATCCAGCTCCTTTTCACTTCCGGCCAGGCCATCTATGTCGTCAGCAAAACGTAAGTTTGCGATTGTTCTGCCGCCAATGCTGACTGTCCCCTCGTGGTATTTTAGGAAATCATTCATTATTCTTTCCAGGAAGATGTTGAAGAGGTGGGAGAGAGAAAACAGCCTTGTCTCACTCCGACTGTGGTTCTGAACCAGTCCTCAATGCTGCTGGTGAAGTATACGGCACTTGTGGCATTTTCCTATAGATGTTCTATGACTCTGATCAGGTTGGCGTCGATGCTGTACGGCCTCATGGTAGCCCACAGTGCTGCATGCCATACCCTGTCGAAAGCCTTCTTAAAGTCCACGAAGACGTGATAGAGGTCCTGTTGGTGTTGTAGGTACCTCTTGCACAGTATCCTGAGGTTGAAGATCTGCTCCGTTGTACTGCGCCCTTGTCTGAAGCCTGCCTGTTCTTCCGCGATGATCTTCTCTGGTTGTGGCTTCAGTCTGTTCAGTAAGATCTTCAGCATGACTTTGCTCGAGTGGCTGATGAGGCTGATAGTTCTGTAGTTCTGGCATAGTTGTAAGTTGCCTTTCTTGGGGAGGGTGATGAGGAGGGACTGCGTCCACGGTGTGGGCCACTCTCCCGTTTGCCAGATCTTGATGCAGATGGTCAGTACAGCACTGATCATCTCTTCTCCCCCTGCCTTCACCAGCTCTCCTGGGATGTTGTCCACTCCTGCTGACTTCCCCTTCTTCAGCGATTTCATTGCTGCTTCCACTTCTACACGAAGGATGGGGTGGTCGTCGTCGTTGGTTTGCTGGAGGGACATTCGGTACCTCTGGGTCTCCCGTGGTTCTGTAGTTGTAGAGTTCTGAGCAGTATTCTGTCCACCTCTTTAAGATGTCTTAAATAAAATATATCTTTTTTTTTCCAATTTCAGGCCGACTTACCGTCCCCCCTGTTTATTTCTCCATGTTACCGTGACAGCAACTTTTTTTTTCGGGGGGGGGGGGGGGGGCTTCGCACATTCGTATGTCGACCCGAAAAAGCCTTAATTTTAGCCACTAGTTAGTCTGAACAAGGCTGTTCAATATGTCGACTGATATTCCCGTGTAGTTGGACGCTCGTGTCCACGACAGTGACTTCAGCAGTCATGCTACGGACATTTCCTCTACAGAACCTTCTACAAATAGCCACGTATGTCTGCAGGACGGCAGAGGCTAAGTGCAAAAGTAAGTGTAAGGTGAGAATCGGTATAGAAGGATGGGTGAATTACTTGTGGTGCGTTAAATCGCAGTGCCTGTAAATATTTTATAGAATTGTCTGTATATACACGTCATTTGCGATACCGGCAAGACAATTACTGGTAGAGGTCCCATGTGGAATATCCCTTGGTTCAAACCAATTTCATGACGTATGTTTGCTTTCAAAACGGTTTCTGATGTGGGACGTTTCTCCGACAGCAACTTATTACAACCAGAGCAATCAAATGTCCTTTTTGCAGGATGTCGTAGAGACGTGGTTTACACTGCAGTATGTACACGTTTACTTCCATATTCCTGAACGGTCGTATTAATGAACACGTGGTAAAATCACATTCAAAGAAACTTGTTTGCGTGAAAAATAAGTCAGCAAGTGACAATTCTCTGACTCTTTCAGCACTGCAAGGGCAAGAACCGCGGCTCTGCGCTTCGCGCATCGTCCAACCCCAAAGCATGCTCGCCTATCTCCGCCTATGTGACAGCGTTAGTTAGTTTTAACCGCTACGACGCGCCAAAGCAAAAACGAAAGTATAAACAGAAACTTCCCTTCACTTTTATTTTGTCTAAACTCTGTACCAGTTCCTATCAGCCCACCTCCAGTGTTTTCCTCTCATGCTTATACATGGTCAGCGCCTGAGCCTCTATTCGCTTGTTGAGACCCTGTCTTTTGACAGGTAGAGATGGGCAAGCATTCTTTGGGGTTTGTTAATGTGCAAGTCACAGTGCCGTGATTCTATCCCTGGGACGAGAGAAACCTGAGTTTATTCGAATATCTTACTGCAACCCTGTGGCATAAATCTGCCTGTACATGGATGATTATACTTGATGAACATGTTCGGCGCACCTACCCATCTGTGTGACTGCGTTATCTCTGGTTGAACGTCTACAACGTGCCAAATAAAAAAACAACAAAATAATTTACAGTAACTTCCCTCCCCTCCATTCCATCTCGTCTAAAATACAATACCGCTTTAGCGTTTTGAAGGTAGGTGCTTCCCCTGTTTCTTGGTGTTTTCTTTCTTAGGGGGTGGATCTTGGGGATTGGTAGAATAAGGTAGAGGACAGTTTGTACTATCAGCTTGCAAAACAAGAAGACAGAATGTTTAGCGAATAACAGATTGGCGGGAGACAATTAGACAGGCTCTGACAGGAACAGGGCTGTTAGTCCATTGCCAAGCAGCAGTATTGGAGAGAGCAAGTGAACACTTGTACTGCGATTGGCTGACGTACAATAGGAGAGAACTGAAAAGGGAGCAGAGGAGCAATGGCGCGCGGCGGGTCGGAAGGTTCGGAGGAAAAGTACGAGGAGGAGCAACAGGGAAGCACAGACGGAAATGGGTGGGTGCTGTTATAAGTCGGCCTCTGAGTCTAGGAGTATGGTAATTTATCAGTGGTTGGATGAGGCCTGACTTGCACACATAACAGTCACTGCTTTCATTTGCGCTGTCTCTTTCTCTCAAAACCAGAAGAAAAAGTCATGAGAAATCAATTAATAATGATTTAATCAAATAATGACAAACTATAATATATTCCTGTAAAAATCAAGCATGCACAAGAAGAGTCGTTAGTACTAGGCCAGCCCCAATTAACGAATGGTAAAGCTTATCTTCAGTTCCACGTGGGTGACTTATCTCATGAGTCACTTGGAAGCGCTCTCCGAATGTTCGTTGATGAAACAACGTTCATATAACACGAGTTTACTAACTTTCAATTCCAGAATTTTTCAGAGGAAGGTAGGTTCACAGTTACCACTGAAGGAGTATAGCGGCGACAGCAGCTTTGGTGGGAACTTGTCTCTAGTTGCAGCAGAAGGAGGTGACGATAACAGCGTTGATGGGTAGCGGCGACGGCAGCGTTGGTGGGCAGCGTTGATGGGTAGCAGCGACAGTGGTGTTGGTGGGCAGCGTTGATGGGCAGCGGCGACGGCAGCGTTGGTGGTCAACATTGATGGGGACTCGTCTCCGTTTGTAGCAAAAGGGTTACGACAACAGCGTTGATGGTCAGGCACCTCTGAGACGAGTTGGAGGGAATACTCTGTCTCAGCAGGGACTTTGGGGGGAGCCTTGTGCTCTGCTTGAGTGGTTAGTCCGAAGTAAAGGGGACGACGGTTCTCGTTGCTTTTCATGAACCTCAATGCTGAGTGGGCGAGCCACTCATGTCGTGACACACCGTGGTGACCTGTTGACTCCACCCACATTTTGGGAGGCAGCTGCAGTCTCAAACTAACTTGTTGTGGAACTTCCCATAATTAACTATTCCCTGGGGGGGCTAATGTGCTAGCGTCACCAACATGGCTCTGACAGGACGCTCCTTAATGCCTGACACGCCATGCTGACTGCACCTGCACATGGGATCTCTAGATAACAATAGCTGCCTTCTCTGTTCCTTCCCTTGATCCGCTTGGCTGAACTCACAGATGGGCCTGGATAACAATCACTGCCTTCTCTATTCATTCCCTTGATCCGCTTGGCTGAACTCACAGATGGGCGACCATCACACCTCCTCCCTTGGAAACAAAAATTTCACTTAACATTTTTGCACACTTCTTCACCCTTGAGTCTCATAGGGAATGAATCATAGGAGTCAAATACTCATTTCTATTTTATGGCTGGGCTTCAATACTAGGCTGGCCATTAAACAGTTAGAGATAGGACAGAAAAATACAAATGGCAACTTTATCATAAGCAAATCACAACAGTATCAGAAATGTGAAGCATGCAGTGGTCAGTGACTTGACCCGGTCCTTCCAAGTGCACCACCAAACTGTTATGAAAATTGTCAGGTTCGTCCCAACCCGACAAAAATCAACTTTTCCTTTCCCAATCTTGCCTTACTCTATCCACAACCGAGACAGGCAGTCTGCAACCAAATTCTCTGTCCCCTTAATGAGGCGAATGTCCAAAGGATATTCCTGGAGGGTCAGACTCCAGCGCAACAGTCTCTGATTCTTCCCCTGCATGTGGTGTAGGAAGGTCAGAGGATTGTGATCGGTCCTCACGGTGATGGGAAAACAGGTTGCCCTGAGATAGACTGAAAAATGTTCTAGAGCAAGGATGAGAGCCAGAGTCTCTTTTTCTACCACGGAGTAGTTCCTCTGGTGTTTATCAAGTTTCCTGGAGAGGTATGCCACTGGGTGTTCTAACCCATGTGCATCCTCCTGCGTGAGTACTGCCCCGATGCAAGTATCGCTGGCATCAGTGGCGAGAACGAAGGGTCTCTCAGTGTCGGGTGTCACCAATACTGGGGCATTCTTGAGGAGAGACTTGAGTTCTTCGAAAGCATTTTGGCAACCGCCATCCCACTGAAAAGGACGGTGGTTCTTCAAGAGCTCAGTCATGGGCTCTGCCACCTTTGAGAAGTTTGGGCAGAAACGTCGGTAGTATCCCACCATCCCAAGGAAACGGCGTATTTCACGCCTCTTGGTAGGTACGGGGAAGTTGTTGATGACCTCCACCTTACCCTGAACTGGCTTCAGTTGCCCCCGCCCGACCTCGTGTCCCAAGTATGTGATGCACGCTTTCCCAAACTCGCACTTTGCTAAGTTCGGAGTGAGGTTGGCATCCCTCAACCTTTGCAGAACTGCTCGGATGTGTCCCTTGTGCTCCTCCCATGTGTCCAAAAAGACCACGATGTCATCGAGGTAGACTCGACACCCCGGAACATCATTCAAAACCCTTGACATTAAACGTTGAAAGGTGGCAGGGGCATTTTTCATCCCAAAAGGCATTCGAGTGTACTGAAAGTGCCCAAATGGGGTGACGAAAGCTGAAATTTCCCTTGCCCTCTGCGTCAAAGGAATCCCATAGTACCCCTTCAAGAGATCTATTTTTGACAGATACTTGGCACCACCCACTGCATCAATGCAGTCCTCCATTCGGGGTAGGGGGAACCCATCACCACGAGTCACGGCATTAACCTTTCGATAGTCGGTACAGAAGCGTACAGTGTGGTCAGACTTGTTCACTAGCACACAAGGTGAGCTCCAGGGGCTCGTGGAATGCTCCACAATGCCATGTGCAAGGAGGTAGTCAATTTCATCCCTCATTTGCTTCAGTTTGTGCCCCACTACGCGAAAAGGTTGCTGTTTGATAGGACGAGCGTCGCCTACCTCCACGTCATGAGCAAGCAAGGAAGTCGTAGTGGGGACGTGATTCTATCCCTGGGACGGGAGAAACCTGAGTTTATTCGAATATCATACTGCAACCCTGTGGCGTAAATCTGCCTGTACATGGATGATTCATTTTTTTCATCCTGTGCTTTACTCGTCTCCCCATGTGTTGACAGAAGTAGCACACAGGTAAGAACAAGCAACATCCATGCCACCTCAACATCCCTATGGAAGTCATTTAACTGTCATCCCTTGGGTGTGGCTTTCTTGAAATTGCACTGATCCCTGTCTTTATCTCTTTGTTGTTATCAATGTATGAAACTGAAACTATGCAGAAGTTAAAAATACAAGAGGCAAAGTGAAAAGAACACTTGGACAAAAAGAGAATGTAAGATGGATTCTGCCAAGACATCCACTGTGGACCAGTAAGCTCCACTCAAGGCATCCTTTTTGATGCATCATCCTAGTTATAAAGGGAACTTATTATTTTGATGCTGTACACTAATCTGCATTCTCTTTTAAATCCCACCAAACACATAATAGATTAGGAGTTTATGCAGTGATAAGTAATATTTATTTGTGTGAATCCATGTCATGTCAGCATGTGAGCAATATTGTGCATGCTTTCATGAATGTGTTTATTAGCTGCATGTGTGCATGTGCAAAATTGCACGCTCTTATGTATGCATGCTTCTGTGTATGTTATGTATGTTACTGTGTGTTCATATGAGTGTGCCTGAATGTGACTGTGTGCTTTCCTCTGTATGTGTGTGTGTGCGCGCGCGCGTGTGTGTGTGTGTGTGTGTGTGTGTGCACACACTTATGCATGTGTGTGTGTTTGTGTGTGTGCGTGTGCGTGTGTGTGTGTGTGTGTGTGTGTGTGTGTGAGAGAGAGAGAGAGAGAGAGAGAGAGAGAGAGAGAGAGAGAGAGAGAGAGACTACTATACTGGTGATGCAAATGTTCTGTCAAGGGGCTAATAGGAATTTGGAGCTGCCATTTAAACCATTTTATGTAGAAAGAATTTAAAGCAAACCATTATTAAATTCCATTATACATAACTTGACGATACATTGCTAATATACACAGATTACAAGAAGTGACTGCATAATCATGCTGCAATTTGTTTTTCCTCATCTTCTATGAAATATATAAATGAATCTGTAATTGTGTTGCTAAAATATATATAAATTTATAAAGTATATGTCATTGGAAAGATAACTGCAAGATGGCTTCAGGTTTCCTAGTAGGATTTTTTAATGTCAATACTTGTTTTTAAACCCTAGGTTTGTTAGTTAATTAATAATTCAGCAAAATAACTCAAAACAATAAAAACGGATCCTAATGAAAATTGATGGCAGGTCAGGGATTCTCCCAAATAAGAATCCAATGTATTTTGGAGGTAATAGGGTGTCTCGTTTTGGAATTACGACCACAACGATAAATTTTATTGCAAATCAGTTTAATCACGAAGTTGATGACGTCGAACTATTGAAGACATCGTCGTATGCGTTCGGCACTCAGAAATCGCTATCAGCCAATAAAATGAACCAAACTTCGTAGCGTCAGGCCTGGTTAGCCGAATATCCACCTTTAATTAAATATACAGATCATGGAATAAAACGTGTGGCTTTCTTGAGGCTGGTTGCGCTCTCAGTGTTCTCTAGACTAGTGTGAAAATGACGCCTTGATGAACAACTGCGAACACTTTCACAGGTCGTGTTACCGAGTAATTCTAAAGGCTGAACACGTAACAACATATGACTCGAAACATCGACCAATTTAGCCATTCTCCATGTGTACCTTGAAAGATTTTTGGCCAGAGGGCTTCATCTATTTCTTTACTCGTTCCATAAAATCATAACATAAACAAAACGGTCCAATATCAGTTTCACTGTACAGTTAGAGAGCGAGTGCACAAGGGTCGAGTCAATAGTGTGCACGGTACCACTGAATTTGCATTTTGAATTAGTGGCAAACAACTTAGAAGCATACATAAGAGTTTGGGAAAACAACATGCTTTCAGGTTTGCAGATTCCGGGGATTCCGTGAATAATGCAGCCAAATTTATACTATCGCAGTCAGCAGCCACCTACGAGCTCGTAACTGACAGAAAATGTGACACTACTCATCCTAAAACGTTTCTTTTGTAATCTACTTATTTTTCATCCAGATATGACACTCTCCAAAGCGAATAGAAAAGTACGATAATTCTAATAAAAGGGGGGAAATTGCCCTAAGAGCCAGGCCTAAGTAGAGTCATTATGGCATCTGCTTGTTTGGCGGAGCCAACGAAATCTCGCATGGCTATTAATAGGTACCACTGTTACGGTCCAACCCTTTGTCCTATTTTCTGTGTTGTTTGAAATGCGAGGTTTGGCGGGAATTATGGTCTGACCTTTGTTCTATTTTCTGTGTTGTTTGAAATGCGAGGTTTGGCGGGAATTACGGTCCGACCCTTTGTCCTATTTTCTGTGTTGTTTGAAATGCGAGGTTTGGCGGGAATTACCATTTGACCTTTGTCCTAATTTCTGTGTCATTTGAAATGCGAGGTTTGGCGAGAATAAGTTGAGACCGTTGATGAGGCAGGGTGGTTGATTGGTTGGGGGTAGTCACGTGTGCACTGTGAGGGATGCTTCCCTGATGATTTGATTGGATGGGTGTGGTCATGTGAGGACTATGAGTGACGCTTCCCTGGCTGGGAGCGTTTGAAAGTTAAACCAGTGTGCAGCGAGAATAGCGTCGTGAAGAGACGTGGGTTGGAAGCCGCTCCGTGTTGCAGTGGGACACGTTAAAGAAATTCTTCAAGTCCTCTCCCCCGATCATCTGAACTGCTGTATTAAGAACGGTATCATTCCTTGAAAGAAAGAACAAGCTTTGCCGGATTGTGAGGCAGTTTCGTCGTATGGAGAATTTTCCCTCAGTCGGTGTGGAACGCTGGCTGAGTGTGCAAACCTAGATCCACACCGGTACTTGTGTCATGTGTGTGTGGATATAAGATACCACGAGTATCTATGGCTTTTCTAACCTCTCCTTCCAAGGTGTAGCCTTGAGAAAGACTGTGTGTGTTGGTCTGAGTGGACAGCGTTCTTTGGGTAAAAGACTATTTTCGGTTAGTTTTTAATCTAATTAAGACTTTTTCATGCTTTAACGCGGCCGGATCTTTGGCATAACTCCCCGGGCGTGCGAAGTCAGTAGCGTCTCCACTGACAGAGCAATGTTTAAACGGACTATAGGCTCATGGACATGCGCAGAACGATCAATTTCGATGAACCAAATATTTCGATTTCACAACGCCTGCTACAAAAAACAAAGCCAAAACACCCCCATTATTGCAGCAAATCATTTTATTACACATTACACCGTAAATTTATTCACAAACATGATCGAGACTCATCAGAAACGCGTCGACAAGCAAGCACTTTTACATGTCTCTAAGCGGTGTGATTACTTCCCCATATTCCTTTCCGCTTGGGGGCGCAAGTGTCTCGATCCTCACAACAATGAGCTAATGAACTATCTTTGTGTAACCTATAATCTTTGCTCATACGTCATGCGGGATTTCGTCGGCTCCGCCAATCACGGACGCTACTCTGGTGTCTAGCTCTGAAGACAATTTCACGCATTTATTCGGATTTTGGTACTTTTGTCATTGTTTCGGAAAGTTTCATTTATGGGTGAAAAAGAAGAAGATTACAAAAGAAACATGAGGGACGAGTGTTATCATATTCGTGTAAGTTAGGTGGCCGCTGACTACGATCTAGCCAACGCCATTGCGCCGATCTATTTTGTTTATTGCTATCAAGTTTTTTTGCACAGTAATGTGAGTAAATTGAGTAGTCATACATCAGAAATGCAAATTCGGTGGTACCTAGCACATTTCATTATATTCTTGTAGCATCATGTGCGATCACTCTGTAGCTTTAACGTATACCCGACTGAGAATGGACCGTTGCGTTTGCTTCATAGAATTCGAGAAGTTAAACTTAATTGAAGTCCTCTTGCTTGGCGTCCTGCCTAAACTCTTTCAAGGTACACATGGAGATTTGTAAGAGTAACTTTGTCGGTAGTTCATGTTGTATGTCGTTGCGCATATTCAGCCGTTGATTACTCTGCAACACTACCTGTAAGTTTCCATAGATGATGTTTATCACGAATGCATTGTAACATTGCGCACTGACATATGGACATCTTAGTAGGAAATCTGAAGCCCTTTCCCCGTTATCTTCCAAGGCCACGGTGGTTTTTAATATATTTGGCAGCACATTACACATTTATTGGTTTATTTTGTAGAAAATGAGGAAAAACAAATTGCAGTATGATTATTCATGCACAGTACAGTCATTTCTTGTAAACTGTGTACACTAGCAATGCATCATTGTGTTATGTGTAGCAGATTTTAAAGATAGTTTTCTTTTATTTTTTATTGATAAAATTTATTGTATGTCTGCACCAAATGCCCCCCCCCCCCCCCCCCCCCCCCCGCCCTCACCCCATCTGCCCTTCCCTTCTTAGAAACCTATTTACAATAAATATGGTAGTCCCTCAATTTTGAAAATTGTATCAATGGCGCTCATGTTTATATCAAAGCCTTAACCTGGATGCACACACCACACACACACACACACACACACACACACACACACACACACACACACACACACACTACACAAGCAGAGTACACAGATAGCCACACTCAGACATACATCCAAGCACACACACACACACATACATCCAAGCACACACACACATAAGCACACACACATGCATACACACAGGCACATACACACACATGCACACACACACATGCACAGCCACATTCAGACACACTCCTATGCATGCACGCACATGCACACACACATGCACAAGCACACGCGCACACACACACATGCACGCATGCACACCTATGAGTACATACGCATGCACAATCACATATGCACCTAATGAGCAAAACAATCATTAAACATGCACAATATTGCTCACATACTGACATGATATATGAGTACACACAAAGATTACTTATCACTGCATTTATTAGTGAACATCTCTCAATATGCATCCTTGGCTACATTTTTACACCATCTTAGCAATACTAACGTGGATGATGCAACAAATATGATGCCAAGACAGGAGTTTTGTGGTCCACAGTGGATATCTAGGCAGAAGTCATTCTATATTTTCTTTTTGCTTAAACATTCTTTCACTCTGCCTCTTGCATTTCAAACATTTGCATTGTATCAATGTTTTCATCATGTGCTTTACCCTTCTTCTTTTCTTGTGTTGATAGAAAACATGCAACTCTTAAGAACAAGTAACCTCTATGCCACTTCAACATTCCTCTGGAAGTTAATAATGTGTCATTTTGTGTGTGTGTGTGACTTTCCTGAAATTACACTCTAATCCATGTCTTAATATCTCTGTTGTCTTCAAACTATGAGGCTTTGTGTACTAAAGCAGCGTTTGTCATTGCAACTGTAAGGCAGCATTCTTACACTGCACAAATAGAACTTCAAAATGCAGATGGAAAAAACAAATGTATGGTGGGGTACAGAAATGACAATCTGAATGAACCTTTTTCTCTATTCATCAATCAGATTACCACACAGTTATATGCATATAAATCTTAATCTTGCATTTAACAATAACCTAAGAAGTTGAACCTGCATCATGCTCAACGCCATAAATCAAGAAATGTTACATGACTGGTTCATGCTGAATCAAGACACATACTTCTTTCTTTAGACATGATTAAAAAACAGCTTCAAAATACCTGCATGGTGTAATCTCGACTCTGTGACACCTGGGAAAGTAAGTTAAACACAACCTAAAGCAGAGTGTTGATCACCAAAAAAAGTGTGGCAGTCCCCCCAAAAGCTCCATCTCTCTCTATGTCTTCCCCACTTGTGCATTTCCAATTCCCATCCATCTATTCTTCTTAATCTTTTAAACTGTCACTTCCATGTTCACTGCTGTAATCATTCCAGGTTTTTCAAAAGTTAATAATGTTAATGATTTCTAACTTTTCTCCCCTCTCTCCCGCCCCTGGGATTGAACCACGGCACAGCGCCTCGCTGCAAAGCCCAACGCCTTAGCATGCTGGACCATCTACACCTCCCCAAAAAGAGGCTATCAATAGCCCAGCAGAGGCTTCGGGTTGGCTTTGAACTCATGAGGGCACAAGGGGAGAGCACTGGGATGTGGGCTGCCAGGATCTTTTTACTATGACGTAAACTAAACACCATGGATTTCTGGGAAGATCCACAGACATCACAACTTTCATTCTTGTTGGCACGTAAAGACGTTTAACCAACAGGTGCATCAATCGATGTTCACCTATGCATTCATGCACAATCATGCACACATTCATACCAGACAAAGTGACAAGACAGGGTCGCAGCAATTTTCCTCGATCAACATGATTTCTAACTTTTCTCCCATCCCTCCCGCCCCTGGGATTGAACCACAGCACAGCGCCTCGCTGCAAAGCCCAACGCCTTAGCATGCTGGACCATCTACACCTCCCCAAAAAGAGGCTATCAAAAGCCCAGCAGAGGCTTCGGGTTGGCTTTGAACTCATGAGGGCACAAGGGGAGAGTACTGGGATGTGAGCTGCCAGGATCTTTTTATTATGACGTAAACTAAACACCATGGATTTCTGGGAAGATCCCACAGACATCACAACTTTCATTCTTGTTGGCACGTATAGACGTTTAACCAGCAGGTGCATCAATCGATGTTCACCTATGCATTCATGCACAATCATGCACACATTCATACCAGACAAAGTGACAAGACAGGGTCGCAGCAATTTTCCTCGATCAACATGATTTCTAAATTTTCTCCCATCTCTCCCGCCCCTGGGATTGAACCACGGCACAGGCGTTGGGCTTTGCAGCGAGGCGCTGTGCCGTGGTTCAATCCCAGGGGCGGGAGAGATGGGAGAAAAGTTAGAAATCATGTTGATCGAGGAAAATTGCTGCGACCCTGTCTTGTCACTTTGTCTGGTATGAATGTGTGCATGATTGTGCATGAATGCATAGGTGAACATCGATTGATGCACCTGTGGGTTAAACGTCTTTACGTGCCAACAAGAATGAAAGTTGTGATGTCTGTGGGATCTTCCCAGAAATCCATGGTGTTTAGTTTACGTCATAATAAAAAGATCCTGGCAGCCCACATCCCAGTGCTCACCCCTTGTGCCCTCATGAGTTCAAAGCCAACCCGAAGCCTCTGCTGGGCTATTGATAGCCTCTTTTTTGGGAGGTGTAGATGGTCCAGCATGCTAAGGCGTTGGGCTTTGCAGCGAGGCGCTGTGCCGTGGTTCAATCCCAGGGGCGGGAGAGATGGGAGAAAAGTTAGAAATCATGTTGATCGAGGAAAATTGCTGCGACCCTGTCTTGTCACTTTGTCTGGTATGAATGTGTGCATGATTGTGCATGTATGCATAGGTGAACATCGATTGATGCACCTGTTGGTTAAACGTCTTTACTTGCCAACAAGAATGAAAGTTGTGATGTCTGTGGGATCTTCCCAGAAATCCATGGTGTTTAGTTTACGTAATAATTTTAAGTAGTTTTTCATCACACATTTCACACTCCTGCCTCCACATAAGCAAATCCGCATGTACAATGATATAAATTTTGCACCTTTTCTATGCACGTTTTACAGAGGGAAGAATTTTTGTATTATTTTAAGTTGATACATTTATAAAACTAAACTCTGTGTCATTTCCAGACAGCTTCAAAGTGTCATTATCCTAATAAATTTAATATTTTCATCAAATCTGTCAAATTGTCCATTTTTATTTGTCAGAGTAAACATTGCAACTATAATTGTACAAAATTTAATGCAATTAAAAATAAAATTTAGTAAGAAAGTGCATGAAACTAATATAAAATGTAAATAACAATGCTTAGAATAACAAAACAATAATCCACAATGCATTTCAGCCTTAGATACCATTCATCGACCTATAAGTATAAAAAAGAAAGAAGAAAGACAAGTGTCTTGTATCTGAGGAAAGCATGAAATGGTCTGCTGCTGTGATGACAGGGAGCTAGGAGTGATTTAAGTGTATTATAATATAGGATCTGATTGAAGCAAAGTATTACTTCACATTATGTAGTCTTTTGTCTTTAAATGTGATTAGTGACTGATGATGAATTTTTTTTCCACTGTCCAGTTGGTGGCATGAGCCATACCACCTACCCCAACCGTGACACCCTGATTCTGAATTAGTCATTTGTGGAGATCTGGATGCTAGAGTATGAGAATGGTATTTTATAATGATGAAAAAGAAAACGATCATACTGAAGAGACTTTGACACAGATTGTAATTGTAACTACTACAGATGCCCCTAGAAAATCTGAAGACAACTTTGTGAACCATTTTGGGCATATCCTAATAGAGCTTTGCAGAGTGCACACCCTTTGCATTCTGAATGGGTCCACTCTGGAACCAACTTCCTGAGGGTCTGAGGGCTAATCCATCCTTGGCCGCCTTTATAACTGGCCTCAAAACGTTTTTATTTCGTATTGTCGCGCCGTGAGCATGTTTATCGGGACAATGGCGCAGTAAAAAATAAAAATACGTACATACATTTAGTAATCATAAAGGATCTAATACATTTATTGCACCCAACGGGGAAAGTGTAATTGATTATTGTTAAATATCTGCCAATAACGTACAGTATGAACTTGATCTAAAGGTGGCATATCGCATCGAATCAGACCACATGCCCCTAGAAATATCGTTTGGACAAAAACCACAGACGAGTATACAAAGAGAGAGAACTTGGTTAAAACCGTTTCAAAAATGCAGTGGAATCCTTATAAAATCGACAGGATTTAGGGGAAGATCAGTAGCGACAAGTTTAGCAACTTAATTAATAAAGCAGCGGATAAAGTACAAGAATCTGTAGAAGATTCACTTACCCTATTCATGGACGCATTGAGCTCAAATGTTCATTGTATGAAAAAAGAGATTAAACTGAATAACCCCACCACTTAAAATAATCGATCTGTCTGGTTTGACAATGAGTGCAGAGAAGCGAGGCGCGAAGCGAGAACGACCTTAATCGTTATAAAACTTCAAACCTAGTAGCTGACAAAGAAAAATATGTACAGCACAGACGCATGTATACCAAGCTTTTCATTACAAAGAAAACCAATTATAATTATACAGTAAGCCGCTTAATTGCCACAGACAAGTATAAAAACCGCTGGCGCAGAACCTCCAGATTTTGGCATAAAAAAAGATCGGGTTCGAACACGCAATCTCTCGAGAAAAGAGGGGAAAACACACACACACACACACACACACACACACACACACACACACACACACACACACACACACACACACACACACACACACACACACAAAACCAGGTCGGGTTCGAACCAACAACCTCTTGAAAAAAGAGAAAAAAAAGTTTCAGCACAGAATCGAACCTGGTCACGCATGACCAAGAGACCAACGCTCTACCAATCGTGTCATTGAAGATCTGGTGTGCCTGAGTTATTGTAATACATTTATAGCATTCGCAGCGACAACTTACAAGTGACCGTGAAATAGGAAGGTGTGAGATGAGGTTTTACCTTGGGAGTAAACAAAATAAGTTTATATCAGACCATTTACCTTTGCTAAAACTACTGTGTTCTGACTGCCATCTGGTTTGTAGCTTCGCACTTCTTGCACCTGTTCCAGTCAGTCTTTCCTGACGAGCAGTGAAGTGCTTCACAAGGCGCCTCTTTTATGTTTCGTGTTTTGTTTATTGCTTGCCATTTAATTAATTGTATTGTATTTAGTTTTTCTTTATTTCAACTGTTCAGTGTGCGAGTGTTGGAATGCTTTGTATGAGTGTGGACTTTTTCATTGTAAACGCCATGAGCTTGCCTATTAGAGAAGGTATGTGCGTACAAATAGTCTGTATTATTATTATTATTATTATTATTATTATTATTATTATTATTATTATTATTATTATTATTATTATTAGTATTATTATTAACCACAGACGAAAGTCCTGTAAGCTCCCAAGCTTTTGAAGGCTGCAAAATTCTCGCACTTTTGCCCAGCACAAAATATTGTACAATCCTGGCGTGGTTTATGTCTGGCAACTGGTTTTTGTCGACAGACCACAAACTGTTTGGTGTTTCATACGGATCTAACCCATCAACGTCAATAATCTTCTCGTATAAGCTTTCTTTTTTTTCTTTTTTCACAAGTGAAAAAGACTAGGCCTGGTCAGAAGACCAGTATCCGTAAGAGCGATGCAAATACAGCCAGAGAACCATCAGAATCGGCAACAGGCCCTGGACGCCTAAGAAGGCCGAAGAACCTACTCTACTCTACTCTACTCATTGTTTTGTGAAAGTAGGAAAAGATAACTCTGACTCGATCTCGATTTGGCTATTCCGTCAACTGATTTTGAGGGGGGAGGTTTTCGAGTTTACAACATAAATAAATCCCTTTCTTTACAAACCTCGATTCTGAAAAATTGATACATTCAATCGGACCTAACTTCCAGTAAGTGTACAAAATGTCAAGGAAATCCGTATAGTACTTTTTGAGAAATCAGCCGTTAAGTCGGGACAGAGAGACACATGATACAGATAAAATCTCGTCACGTTATTGATGACGTCACACATTTTCCATTTCGCCATTCCATCGATTGACTATTTAGGGAGGTGCTTTTGAGTTTACGACCTTAAAAAACCACTTTCTTTTCAAACCTAGATTCTGAAAATGTGATACACTCAATCGTACCTAACTTCCAGTAAGTGTGCAAAATGTCAAGAAAATCCGTCCAGTAATTGTTTAGATATCAGACGTTAAGTCGGGACAGACAAACAGACACACACACAGACAGACAGACAGATACAAGCTGCTGGCGCTGAACCTCCAGGTTTTGGCATTAAAAAAAGAAGATCGGGTTCGAACCCGCAACCTCTCGAGAAAAGAGGGGGGGGGGGGAAACACACACACACACAAACACAAAAAACCACGTCGGGTTCGAACCCACAACCTGTTGAAAAAAGAAAGAAAAAAAAGTTTAAGCGCAGAATCGAACCTGGTCACGCAAGACCAAGAGACCAACGCTCTACCAATCGTGTCATTGGAGATCTGGTGTGCCTGAGTTTTTGTAAAGCATTTATAGCGTTCGCAGCGACAACTTACAAGTGACCGTGAAATAGGAAGGTGTGAGATGAGATTTTACCCTGGGAGTAAACAAAATAAGTTTATTTCAGACCATTTACCTTTGCTGAAACTACTGTGTTCTGACAGCCATCTGGTTTGTAGCTTCGCACTTCTCGCACCTGTTCCGGTCAGTCTTTCCTGACGAGCAGTGAAGTGCTTCACAAGGCGCCTCTTTTATGTTTCGTGTTTTGTTTATTGCTTGCTATTTAATTAATTGTATTGTATTTAATTTTTCTTTATTTCAACTGTACAGTGTGCGAGTGTTGGAATGCTTTGTATGAGTGTGGACTTTTCATTGTAAACGCCATGAGCTTGCCTATTAGAGAAGGTATGTGCGTACAAATAGTCTGTATTATTATTATTATTATTATTATTATTATTATTATTATTATTATTATTATTATTATTATTATTATTATTATTATTATTATTATTATTATTATTATTATTATTATTATTATTATTATTATTATTATTATTATTATTATTATTATTATTAACCACAGACGAAAGTCCTGTAAGCTCCCAAGCTTTTGAAGGCTGCAAAATTCTCGCACTTTTGCCCAGCACAAAATATTGTACAATCCTGGCGTGGTTTATGTCCGGCAACTGGTTTTTGTCGACAGACCACAAACTGTTTGGTGTTTCATACGGATCTAACCCATCAACGTCAATAATCTTCTCGTATAAGCTTTCTTTTTTTCTTTTTTCACAAGTGAAAAAGACTAGGCCTGGTCAGAAGACCAGTATCCGTAAGAGCGATGCAAATACAGCCAGAGAACCATCAGAATCGGCAACAGGCCCTGGACGCCTAAGAAGGCCGAAGAATCTACTCTACTCTACTCATTGTTTTGTGAAAGTAGGAAAAGATAACTCTGTTTGACTCGATCTGGCTATTCCGTCAATTGAAATCTCAGGGGGGGGGGGGGGGGTTCGAGTTTACGACCTAAATAAATCAATTTATTTTCAAACCTCGATTCTGAAAATTTGATACATTCAATCGGACCTAACTTCCAGTAAGTGTGCAAAATGTCAAGGAAATCCGTCCAGTAGTTGTTGAGAAATCAGCCGTTAAGACGGGACAGAGAGACGGACATTACAGATAAAATTGATGACCCCACAGATTTTGCAATTTCGCCATTCCATCAATTGACTATTTAGGGAGGTGCTTTCGAGTTTACGACCTTAAAAAACCACTTTCTTTTCAAGCCTCGATTCGGAAAATGTAGTACTTTCAATCGGACCTAACTTCCAGTAAGTGTGCAAAATGTCAAGGAAATCCGTCCAGTAGTTTTTGAGATATCAGCCGTCAAGTCAGGACAGACAGACACACACACAGACAGACAGATAAAAACCGCTGGCGCTGAACCTCCAGGTTTTGGCATATATATTTTTTAAAGATCGGGTTCGAACCCGCAACCTCTCGAGAAAAGAGGGGGGAAAAACACACATGCACAAAAACACAAAAATCCATGTCGGCTTCGAACCCACAACCTCTCGAAAAAAAGAGACAAAAAAAGAAGTTTCAGCGCAGAATTGAACCTGGTCACACATGACCAAAAGTTCAACGCTCTACCAACTGTGTCATCGGAGAACTGTATGATTGAGTGTTTGTAAAGCATTTATAATGTTCTTTTCCGTAAATCCCCCCAGGTTGGTATTTTGCACTGTAAATTGTAGAAAAATAGATGATAGTTCATGGAATTTGAGTGATCTTGTACATTTTAGGATACTCAAGTTGGAGCGTCCGCGCGGGTGGACAATTTTGACTGTAAAACGGTATTTTTTAAGCAAAGGCGAATTTTTTCGGGGGAGGATCAGGCTGAAAAATTCTCTCACTTTTGCCCAGCACAAAATATTGTACAATCCTGGCGTGGTTTATGTCCTTCAACTGGTTTTTGTTGACAGACCATGAACTGTTTGGTATTTCATACGGATTTAACCCACCAACGTCAATAATCTTCTCGTATTAGCGCTTTTTTGCGTCTGCTGGTAGGCGTTCAACATAAGAAGCCATTGTATTGTGAAAGTAGGAAAAGATAACTCTGTTTGATCTCGAGTTGGCCATTCCGTAAACTGATTTTGAGGTGGGAGGTTTTCGAGTTTACGACGTAAATAAATCACTTTCTTATCAAACCTCGATTCTGAAAATTTGATACATTCAATCGGATCTAACTTCCAGTAAGTGTGCAAAATGTCAAGGAAATCCGTTCAGTAGTTTTTGAGAAATCAGCCGTTAAGTCGGGACAGAGAGACAGATGATACAGATAAAATCTCGTCACGTTATTGATGACGTCAACATTTTCCATTTCGCCATTCCATCAATTGACTATTTAGGGGGGTGCTTTCGAGTTTACGACCTTAAAAAACCACTTTCTTTTCAAACCTTGATTCTGAAAATTTGATACATTCAATTGGACCTAACTTTCAGTAAGTGTGCAAAATGTCAAGGAAATCCGTCCAGTAGTTTTTGAGATATCAGCCGTTAAGTCGGGACAGACAGACAGGCACACACACAGACAGACAGATAAAGTCTGTAGGACCTCCAGTAAACCTGGAGGGATAAAGTCTGTAGGACCTCCAGTAAACCTGGAGGGATAAAGTCTGTAGGACCTCCAGTAAACCTGGAGGGATAAAAAAATAACTCAAGAGAATTCTGAACTAAGACAAGAAATACCACGCGCAAAGCAGTCCCTTGTTAAGATATTGACATGATGCAATGGAAAAGCACTTTGAGCAAATGTTTAGAGAGAAAATGAGGAGGATTATTCGGGATTTACGGGAAATTGTGGGACATCCTGAACTCGATGCTCAGATCACCACAGCGGAAGTCTAGCTCGTTTTCTTTAAATGATAAGTCTAGGGGGAAACACACACACACAGTCGAACTGGCAACACTATCTCACACAGTCATTCTATCCAAACGATGGAACACGACAGAATGAACAGTCAACATTGAAACGCTTTAATTTGTTTGGATAGCAAATAAGAAAATGGATAGTTAAAGATTAGTAATGATAAATGTAGAAATAGTACATAGGGCTTGCCAACCACTCAAAACTGTACTTAGCTGATTTTGTAGACTGTCCGACGAAAACACATGGCTTCTGGAAAACGAAGTGGCCGATTTGGTTTCACACCAAGGCCACTTACACAAAGAAAAATCCCTCCTTTGGGACGACAGAAGCAGTGATACTGATAACATAGAAAAGGGGGGAAAGGGGGTAGAAGGGTGGTAGCACAAGCTCAAATGACGAAAACTTGTATCCAGTCCTCTCTCGACTTCTTGTAGTCGTGTAGAGACGCGCTCCCTTGCTTTTCAGGCACTTGGAGATGCTGGGGAATGGCGGTGGAGGAAAACTCGCTCCTCAAACAGAGCAAATGGCGAGACGCTTGCATTCACATAGAGGTGGGAAGGAATGCTCGCTCTTGCAAGCACGCGGATCCTTGGAAAGGAAAAGGAGGGAAAGTTCGTTCTTTAAGTGGGGCGAATGGGACGAGATAATTCTTATCTCGCACATGTGGGGGTGGTCGTTGAATGCTCACTCGGCGGCAGAGGGAGATCTGACGCTTTGTCACACGTGGGCTCACTCGTGGAATGGTGGAATCACGCCCCGGGCAGGAGAGAGCGGGGGGGGGGGCTTTTATAGAACTGCAGTAATTCTCCAATCACATGTTCTAACAATGTGGCCAGTCATAAAAATTCCTCCATCACGTGTGCACCAAGCTGGCCATGATTGGATACATGATGGCGTGCCACGACCCAGCAACCTCCTTAGGTCATGCAAGATCATCAATCACCAAAACAGTCCTCAGCAACATAACACATGTTACGGTATTTTTAGTCACTCACCTCTCAGGTATCTTGTAGAGGAACACTGCAGGCCAATTCTGAAATCAACCTCGAACAGCACTGTGCAAAACCCTGATTGGCAAGCCCTAACGACACAACTCTAACGTTATTATTTTTTAGAATCGTTGGCAGCCACACTAATTTGCATACTACGGGTTAGTAGATACAATTGGGGGGGGGTGTCTCGTCACAGGAAGTCAAAGTAGCCATTCGGAGCATCAGAGCAGGGAAGTCGCCAGGATTAGACGGAATTCCGGGCGAATGCTTCAAAGTAGCATGTGAGCAAATCACACCATTTTTGACCAAATTATTCAACAAACAATTCGAAACTAACTACTTCCCCAAAGATTGGTCCAAATCCGTCATTGTCCCGATTCACAAAAAAGGCAACAAACTAGACCCCGATAATTACAGAGAAATTTCTCTATTGCCCATTTTAAGCAAAATGTTTACGTCAATTTTGGCAAGACGTTTTCGCACTTGGATGGAAACTGATAACAAAATATGTATAGAACAGGCTGGATTTCGGACAGATTATTCAACAATAGATCATGCTTTTACTTTACATTCAATAGCACTGAAACATGTGTATGGACAAGGCAGAGGTAAACTTGCTTTCGTAAATTATAAGAGGCCTTTGGCTCAGTTGACAATTATCAATTGTGAGATATACTGAAAAATAACGGTTTATCTACGAAGTTCATGAACATATTGAAGGCAATGTACTCGAACGCACAATCTTGCGTTCAATGGAACCTTCAGATCTCCGAAATTTTCCCTTGCCTTATTGGCGTAAAACAAGGTGCCAAAGAGAGCACATCCCTTTTCGTCATGTATATTATTATCGTGGCTGACTGTTAGAACACATGGAAAACACGGTATCCAGCTGCTACCAGGCACGACTGACATATTTGCTCTGCTGTTCGCTGATGATATTCTCTATTATCTTCTACTCCAACGGGGCTACAACATCAGATATACGCCCTATTACGCATATCAGAAACCCTCGGTCTCCAAGTAAACACAGATAAGACTAAGGTGATGATTTTTAGACGAGGTGGTCACTTAGCTGATGGGGAGAGATGGTACCTTAATCAAACGAGACTTGAAGTAGTCAACAGGTACAAGTACCTTGGCTGTACTTTTACTACCAAGTTATCAAGAAATGCCTCCGTAGAAGAAACTGCCATTAAGGGTAAACAAAAAACAATTCGTATAATGAGAACAATGTGGTCGTTGCACAACATGAACCCCAAAGTGTTTTTTCGACTTTTCGACTCACAGGTTCAACCCTCATTATTATATGGTGCTGAATTGTGGGGCCTTCAAAAGCAAGAAATAATTGAGAAGGTACATGTCCTTGCGTGCAAAAAGTTCTTGGGAGTAGACTATAGAACACCAAACCATTTTGCATATGGAGAGCTGGGTAGATACCCTTAACTAGTAAATAGCACAGTGAAAGCGGTAACATACTGGCTCAGGTTGTCCAAAATGTCAACCCTGAGACTACCGAGCCAAGCGTACATCATGCTATTGAATTCACAAATCAAAGATAATAAGAATTGGTCGTGCATAGCGAAAGACACTGTGCAAACTAGGTTTCTCATATGTATGGATGAATGGGGGTGTGTCGAATGTGAGACCTTTTCTGAAGCAGTTAAAGCAGAGACTGCAAGACTGCCATCGACAGCTGTGGGACGAGAACAATCGTACCAGAGAAAGATTTTCATGCTACCGAACATTTAAACACATTTGGTCAATTAAATTATTTCGACATCATTACAGTTAAAAAATTCAGGGATGTATTCATCCGTTTCCGAATAGGAATCAATGATTTAAAAGCAAATCGACGTTACAGACTAAATGAAACAAGAAATCTTACCTGTCCATTCTGCAACACAGTCGAAGATTAAATACGTTTCCTGTTTGATTGCGATACTTACAGAACGATAAGAGAAAGGTATATTGCACGTTGTCTACACCCAAATACAAGAAGACGGTGCAGTGAGCTCATGAAGGGAACAAGCACCCGTGCAACCAGGGACATAGCGATGTACATTTTTTATGCATTGAAAGCTAGAGAAGAAAAAACATTGGAAGCTGAATCTGAAAAACATATATATGTAAACCCAATTTCAGATGTTGACAGAGCTCATAATATTTGTTGATGCAAATGATGACATACCTATGTCCATCGACTTCTTACACTTGGTGTTGACCACTACTGTTCAGATGGGCTGTCGGCCTATGAATGATGTTCGTTTTCTGTCTGTCTCTCTATTCCTCTCTCTCTCTCTCTCTCTCTCTTTCTCTCCTTCTCTCTCTCTGTGTGTCTCTATGTATCTCATCTCTCTCTCTGTTTCTCTTTCTGTATCTCTCTGTGTCTCTCTCTCTGTCTCTGTCTCTCTCTCTCTGTGTCTCCCTGTCTCTCTCTCTCTGTGTGTCTGTGTGTGTCTCTGTGTGTGTGTCTCTCTCTGTCTCTCTCCGTCTCTGTCTCTGTCTCTCTGTCTCTCTCTCTTTCTCTATCTCTCTGTGTCTCTCTCTCTGTCTCTGTCTCTCATCTATCTCTCTCTGTTTCTCTGTCTGTATCGCTCTGTGTCTCTCTCTCTCTCTGTCTCTATCTCTCTCTCTATCTCTCTGTCTCTGTGTGTGTGTGTGTCTGTGTGTCTCTGTGTGTGTCTCTTTCTCTGTGTCTCTTTCTGTCTCTGTCTCTGTCTCTGTGTCTCTCTGGCTCTGTGTCTCTGTCTCTGTCTCTCTCTCTCTGTCTCTCTCTCTCTTTCTCTCTCTCTCTCTCTCTCTCTCTCTCTCTCTCTCTCTCTCTCTCCCTCTCCCTCTCCCAGTCTGCCATTCTGACCCTCCCCACCTTCACTCCTCTGTCTCTTTATCTATCTCTCTATCTGTGTCTCTGTCTGTCTCTTGTCTCTTGTCTCTCTGTCTCTCTCTCTCGTCTTTCTCTCTCTCTCTCTCTCTCTTTCTCTCTCTCTCTCTGTGCGTCTGTGTGCGTGTGTGTGTGTGTGTCTGTCTGTCTCTCCATCTGTCTCTCTATGTGTCTCTGTCTCTCTTTCTCTCCGACTCTGTCTCTCCGTCTGTCTCTTTCTCGCTCTTTCTCTCTTTCTCTTTCTCTCTCTCTGTGTCTGTGTGGTTGTGTCTGTCTGTCTGTCTGTCTGTCTGTCTGTCTCTCCATTTGTCTCTCTATGTGTCTCTGTCTCTCCGACTCTGTCTCTCCGTATGTCTCTTTCTCTCTCTTTCTCTCTATTCCTCTCTATTTCTCTCTCTCCCTCTTTCTCTCTCACTCTTTCTCTCTCTCTCTGCATGTGTGTGTGTGCGTCTGTGTGTGTGTGTCTGTCTGTCTGTTTGTCTGTCTGTCTCTCCATCTGTCTCTCTGGGTCTCTCTGTCTTTCCGACTCAGTCTCTCCGCTCTTTCTCTCTCTTCCTCTCTCTCTATCTCTCTCTCTTTCTCTCTTCCTCTCTATCTCTCTATCTCTCTCTTTCTCTCTTCCCCTCTCTCTCTCTCTCTCTCTCTCTCTCCGCTCTCTCTCTTTCTCTCTTCCTCTCTCTCTCTCTCTCTCTCTCTCTCTCTCTCTCTCTTTCTCTCTCTCTCTCTCTCTCTCTCTCTCTCTCTCCGGGGAAAGGGAGGAGATAAAGGGGGAAAGAGGGGCGGGGAGAGGGGGTGATGGAAGAAGTGAGGAGGATATGAGGGGAAAGGGAGATGGAGGAAGAAAAAGGAAAGGAGGATGAGGATGGCGACAACGACGATGACAAGAAGAAGAAGAAGGAGGAGGAGGAGGAGGAGGAGGAGGAGGAGGAGGAGGAGGAGGAGGAGGAGGAGGAGGAGGAGGTGAGGAGGAGGAGGAGGAGGAGGAGGAGGAGGAGGAGGAGGAGGAGGAGGAGGAGGAGGAGGAGGAGGAGGAGGAGGAGGAGGAGGAGGAGGAGGAGGAGAACGACAAGAAGGTCGAGGAGGTTAAGGAGAACGACGAGGAGGAGGACCTGGAGGAGGAGGAGCACGAGGAGGAGGAGCAGAAGGATTGTTCGATAATATTTATAAAACATATAATTTTGTGCTAATGAGATACTGCCCTTGCGTCTGTTTCATGCGAATGAACATCTTTGACTGGAAACTGGCAGTATCTATCAACAGTGGAAAGAAACTTTTTTCCAAGACTTCACTTGACTTTTAAATCGACGTCGGAAATGGGAAATCCTGTAAGTACCTGATTTGTTGCACTGGTTGTACTTTTTGAAAATATACTCTAATCCTTTTTTGTTACGTCTGCGTGTATTAAACTGCGTTGCATCCAATTAAGAACAATGTTATGTCAAATTATGTTTTGTATGTTGGTCACTTTTTTGTTATAGCTGCATACTGGAACCTAGACTGTAAGAATGCATTTTATTGGATTTTCTTTTACAGCAGCATTACATTGGGGGGAGGGTGTGTGTGTAGGTGAGGATGAGGGGAATGGAGGGGAGGGGATAGGAGGGGAAAGAACTATGAAAACTTTAAGATCTGCCAATGACTTCTCATTGTTTTTTGTCTTGTCTAGCTTGAAGCATGTTACTTACTCCACATTT
>JAWQFJ010020970.1:0-47188 GCA_034096865.1 Theodoxus fluviatilis | reverse complement strand
CCTGAGGGAGGGAAACAAGCATGGCTTGTAGGACTGCCACCACTTTTATCTCTTTCTGCTTTCTGGCAACGTCACAATTATGACAAAACCCCATTTTCATTTCCTTTTTCATTCATCTGTTTCCATTAAGGTTTTCTTTTTTCTTTGCTTTATTTATTGAAGTCATTGTGCTTCAGCAGCTGGGGAATCAAGGAAACATTTTCTTCTGGTTGCTTATATGGCTTATGATGCTAAGAAAACTGGTGATGGCAAATCCCAAGTGTCTGGATGATTTGAGAAGAAGAAAAAAGAAAATGACCTCAGTAGTTTTCTTTCGTTAACATGAGAGTATGAAGCATATCAGTTGGTTTGGAAGTTTTCATCTGAGACTGATCTTTGTAAAAATTGAGTCTGTTTCCAAGGGGAAAATTCCAATTTTATGAAAGGGGTGTACCTGTTCAAGTATGCCATTTCTCATTTTAGAATTAAAGAAGAGCTGGTAGATATTGCAGAAGGTCTATAGAAAAATTTCATTTTTGATGTGATAGAAACCAGGGTCCCATACAGAATGGAAGCAAAGGAGTGCTACAAGTTGAAGTGCAGTGTATTTAAAACAGTGTTTTCTTCCTGTCTCATATTTAAAAAGGCAAAAAAGTTTTAAAAGGGAAAAGATTTGCATTAACTTTTGAAATAGAAAATACCTGAATTTCAATGAAATTTTTAAGCAACTCATCTTTTATTGAGAATAATCCTACACATTCTACCTAAACCAAAATGAAAAACTGTGTATTGACATTGCTTCAGTATTTTAATTTAAGAACTTTAAATTGTGTGTTTTCTCATAAATCTACACAGATACTGAAAATGGTGTGTACAGTAAAACCTCTATTTTATGTCCTTTGAAAAACAAGCAGTCAGGTCTTAAATTGGAGGGAGTCTTGTAATGGTGGTAAGGAGATTTTACTGATATGAATTACATGCATTATATATTGCAAAGATGCCAATATGAAACACAATGCAATACGTGTACAATGCACCTCTATTACTGTTTGGAGAAATTGCAGTTCATCTCCCTTTCTACTTTCAACAGCAGTTCATGTATACAGAATACAGCAAATAAATGAACTTTGAAGAATTAACTTCAGAGGCTGATACATACTGATACATGTATATGCAACACAGTGAAGATAGTCTACATGTCAGTGTGGTAGGTGCGTGGCTGTCGAGCATGGCAGTAGATGTTGTAGCGTGGATGTGATATCAAGAGGACAAGTTGGGCCGGTGACTTTTCAAATTCCTTTATTCTTCTTCCTTACAAAGCAGCATACAAGGGTACATGACATGACAAGCCGTGTCCACCACTGAGCTAGGGGTAGCTAGGGGTAGCTAGGGTTAGCTAGGGGTAGCTCAGTGGTGTCCACACACACGTCCCTGTCCGCCTTCGGGCTCTCGACTTCCTCGAAATTCTTCCTCGACTAACTCTCACTCCAACTCCTATCTCCTCTCGTTTCACCCCTCCTCTCTGAATGGATCAGAGAGTCCCAGAACCTCTGACCAATTCCCTTAACTTTCACACTCCAACACACACAGGTGCTAACCAGAGCCCCAGATGTTCTAAACACAACTCCATTCTCCCTCTGATCTGCAGGGCTTCTCCCTTTGTTCCCACAGACACTATCACTCCTTCTATCAACACTCTGCTCTGGCCAGCTGAAGGCACCACCTTTAACCCATGTATCTTCTCTTGTGATTTCTTCCGAGATAGTTGTTGGGAGATTAAGGATGTCCCACATGCCCAGATGGCGGTGGGCGGAACGCATCTCTATTCTTTGATGTTCCGACGTAAATTCCTTTACAAAGGGCTCCAACTTAATACAACGCTACAAAACTATGGAATTCACAGTACACGAATGCATACTAGGGATACTGCAAGAAAAGAATCTACTAATAAAATCATGCAATCGATGGCTCTACAACCGGGAGGAGAAGCAGTTTGATTCTCACTACACGTGAAGGCGAAAGGCTAAACGGCTAGCACTGCCCATACCCCACCACACTAGTAAAAGAGGGAGGTGATGAAAAGAAGTATTCACTAAAAGCTACGGTAAAATGCATCGTTTATCCTTGCATGACATATGTACCTGTATACAAATGCTCCGTGCATGACACATAGACTAGCCCACATGAAACTCACATCTTTAGTTCTGTTGCCTCGTGAAGATCTGCTTCAGAGGTTCTAGTATCTTACTCTGGGCAGATGACATGGTGTCTGCCAAGTGAGGCAAGCCGTTTGTGATGGAGGATGGAAAATCGGGTCAGTTCCTTGACAAACTCCATGGCTTGGTGAAAGATGATGAGAGGTTTTGACTCCAGGCTCCTCAGCGTCACTTGCATCTGCTGGCTTTTATTTTGAGCTTGAGGCTGTGGGTCCAGACTGGCACTGGGAGAGCAGTTGCCTGGATGTTGTCAGAGTGCAGCCATCCAGCAGGGCATGAAATCTAGGGTCCACTTTGTCCTTGGCAGCTGCTGCTGATCCAACCACAACTTCCTCAGTTTCTTCAATGTATTCCCAAGGCAGTCCACACTTCTGGAAGTTTTTGACTCACATGCGAAGCAAAAGTGAGTCTATGTACTGAGCCGTCAAGGTCACAGGAGCCATAAATGTGGTCTCAAAAACAGTCATTTTTCACATTTTCCCAATTTTCTCCCACGTTATTGAGAATGGCTTCAAGGTCAAGGTCACAGGAGCTCTTCAAAGTTGGATTGTATACATATTTTGAAGTGACCTTGACCCTGAACTATGGAAGATAACTGTTTCAAACTTAATAATTATGTGGGGCACATGTTATACTTTCATCATGAGACCTATTTGTTCACATATCATCAAGGTCAAGGTCACTTTGACCCTTATGAAATGTGACCAAAATGGGGTAGTGAACCACTAAAAGTGACTATATCTCATGGTAGAAAGTGCCAATAAGCACCATTGTGCTTCCTATGTCTTGAATTAACAGCTTTGTGTTGCATGACCTTGGATGACCTTGACCTTGGGTCAAGGTCACATGTATTTTGGTAGGAAAAATGTGTAAAGCATTTCTTAGTGTATGATGTCATTGGTAGGTTTAGTTGTTTGACCTTGACCTTGAAGGTCACCTGAAGGTCATATAAAGATCAAGGTCATATAAAGGTCAAGGTCAAGCATGTGAGTCGTATGGGCTTTGCCCTTCTTGTTGGTGATGGTTATCAAGTTGCAGGACATGCCTTGAATTTCTCAGCCACAACACAGCGTCCAGAAGTTGCACGCTTTGTGAGCTCAGGTCCCTTGTTGGTTTAATCAGACTCCATCACCAACAGGATGTTTTGAAAAAAGTACTTTCTGTAGTTCTCCTTGACTGCCTGCATCCACTGGTCAAAGTCTGGATGTTGTGTTGGGAGGAAGCTTCTTAAAAGCCACACATAACAGAGAGAGTGGCAGATATACTGAGCAGTTGTCAAGAAACATCAAAATGTGACGATTCTGCAGACACATGCTATTGTTAGGCTTCTTTGCATAGTCACTAAAAAATGTTGGCTCTCATCCTCGCCCACTTCTTGCTGAAGTAGTCAACTCATAATGTTCTCATATCCATGTCCAAGAAACAACAAAGTTTTTCCCTTTTCCAATGATGACTGGCATCAGCTTCTCTCCTTCCACACTGGCAGCCAAAAGCACAGTTATTCTTTAATTCAAGATTTTGCATACCTTGGCAACCATGGATTTGGATGGAAATGCTCTGTACGACAGTCCATCCTTATTGCAGTTGAGTGCATCTGATGACTTGTAGCCCTCACACAAGGAAGGCAAACCAACTTTTCAGTCCTCAACCACTGCAGCATTTACTTCACCTCTCTCTCCATGAAGAACAGAATCACCTCTCTCTCCATGCAGAATGGAACATTCATGTTGCACCTCTCCCTCCACTTTTCCAATCATCCATTTGAGGCAACAAAGCCATCCTTGCCAAGTTCTAAGGACACTGCAAGAGCTTTCTCCTGAATAAGTTTCCCACTTACTGGAATGTTTTTCAATCGCTCTTTACAGAACCAGTCCCACACCTTTTGGTTGACATCATCATGCACACAGAGCACTATTGACACTGAATATCAGTGTGGCAATTGAAAGTCAACTCTTGGCCTGTCTTCCCAGCCACCAGTAACAAATGCAGCCTTATCTCTGACCAGGCCTCTTCCAGCTCCAACAGATTTGTCTTTCAATAGCATATTAAATTGTCTATTGTGACGAGAGCACCCTTCCTCACTTGTTGGTGTCTGCCATATTGTTGCTTATTAACCAGTGGGGTGGGTTAGTGTGGCTGCCAACCCTGCTAGGATAGTGTGAGGTGGTCTGCCGGCCTTATGATTGCAGTAGAATGCACCATGTTCATTCACGATTTATGAGAGGCGAGTGATGAAGGAACACTGACACTTGTCTGGTGTATGAATTAATCAGTAAAGTGCTTTGCGACTCCAAGCTGAGATTAATCACAGAATGGCTAGAGAATTGTGATTAGCAATTCAACATGGGACATTGGAGTTCGCCTAACGACGGTGTTTGGTTGGTGGATTGATCAAAACTGAACTGAAGACAACATGTGATTGAATAAGTACTTATATAGCCGATCAGTGATTGGCCCTCTGTTTGAGATTACAACTAAAGACACCCTACATGTGTTGTGATTGGACAGAAAGTCTGAGGTTTTGGGGCGCCAGGATAAAACCCCCTGCAGACCCCGTAGTGGGCGCGCGAGTGCAGTTTTCCAAAGACAGCCACCGTATGTGTGCGTGGAAGTGCCCTGTCTGAAATCCACATGGCGCAAGCCGTTCTACATCGAGAGCCCGTCCCATGAAGAAAAGTTTGACTACCTCTGAAGAGAGCCATGACTGCGAAAGACAGAACTGAAGTATCGTCTCCTCTCCACATCACGAAGCTTCTCTCGACGAAAGCGGAGTTTGTCTCACCCCTACCACTGAGAAAGACGAACGTCTTCTTTCTCCACATGCTCCGCCATTGTGAGCATCTTCGTCTTCGATTCGCCTTCTCCCCAGAAATGTCTGCGCCAGCACCCAGAGTTTCGCCCCAGTCGTCTCGTTCCACAGAAGGATTACCAACGCCTGCCATCATAAAGAAGAGAATTCACCCCTCGACTGACCAGTCCACTGGGTGGAGAAAATTCCAGTGTTCTTAATTCATTGTGGTGTGAAGGTGCCTGGTGGTGCACCAGTTTTCCCCCTTCCCCCTCCCTTCCCCCTCCCTTCCCCCTCCCTTCCCCCTCCCTTCCCCCTCCCTTCCCCCTCCCTTCCCCCTCCCTTCCCCCTCCCTTCCCCCTCCCTTCCCCCTCCCTTCCCCCTCCCGTCCCCCTCCCGTCCCCCTCCCGTCCCCCTCCCTTCCCCCTCCCTTCCCCCTCCCTTCCCCCTCCCTTCCCCCTCCCTTCCCCCTCCCTTCCCCCTCCCTTCCCCCTCCCTTCCCCCTCCCTTCCCCCTCCCTTCCCCCTCCCTTCCCCCTCCCTTCCCCCTCCCTTCCCCCTCCCTTCCCCCTCCCTTCCCCCTCCCTTCCCCCTCCCTTCCCCTCTCCCTTCCCCTCTCCCTTCCCCTCTCCCTTCCCCCTCCCTTCCCCCTCCCTTCCCCCTCCCTTCCCCCTCCCTTCCCCTCTCCCTTCCCCCTCCCTTCCCCCTCCCTCCCCCTCCCTTCCCCTCTCCCTTCCCCCTCCCTTCCCCCTCCCTCCCCCTCCCTTCCCCCCTCCCTTCCCCCCTCCCTTCTCCCTCCCTTCTGCCTCCCTTCCCTCTCCCTTCCTTCCCTCTCCCTTCCCATCCCCTCCCTTCTCCCTCCCTCCCTCTCCCTTCCCCTCTCCCTTCCCCTCTCCCTTCCCCTCTCCCTTCCCCTCTCCCTTCCCCTTCCCTTCCCCCTCCCTTCCCCTCCCCCTCCCTTCCCCTCCCCCTCCCCCTCCCCTATCCCCCTCTCCCTTCCCCTCTCCCTTCCCCCTCCCTTCCCCCTCCCTTCCCCCACCCTTCCCCCACCCTTCCCCTACCCTTCCCCTACCCTTCCCCTACCCTTCCCCACCCTTCCCCTCCCTTCCCCCTCCCTTCCCCCTCCCTCCCCCCTCCCTTCCCCTACCCTTCCCCTACCCTTCCCCACCCTTCCCCTCCCTTCCCCCTCCCTTCCCCCTCCCTTCCCCCTCCCTTCCCCCTCCCTTCCCCCTTTCCCTTCCCCCTTTCCCTTCCCCCTTTCCCTTCCCCCTTTCCCTTCCCCCTTTCCCTTCCCCCTTTCCCTTCCCCCTTCCCTTCCCCCTCCCTTCCCTCTCCTTTCCCCCTCCCTTCCCTCCCTTCCCCCTCCCTTCCCTCTCCCTTCCCCCTCCCTTCCCTCTCCCTTCCCCCTCCACGTGCGTTCGTCACATCCACTGTCGAACTCAACTAAAAAGACCGCTGATTGGCTGAACCTGCACCTTCGTCAGTAAGTATCATTATCATTGGGTTTGGCAGACCACCTTTATTTTATATGGGGAATTAGATTCAGAATACTTATTGTTTCATAATTATTATTATTAGTATCCTAATTACCGCTTACAGCGCTCTCTTTGGATTTTGATTTTGAAGAAATTAAAGTATTTTGACTATGATCTGTGTCCTCACCGTCATTTCAGTCTTGTTCCATCGTTGATTGATGATTGTGTGAGAAGAGTTGCGAGTGGGCAGTGTGAAGTTAACCCCTAGATTAATTCATTCATAAACGACCCGAATTAGAAATAAGCTAACTCGTAACCCCTATCCTTTAATTTTTTTAGTCGGATTCTCCCCCACCCCCCCACCCCTCTCTCTCTCTATCTCTCTCTGTCATTCTGTCTGTCTGCCTCTCTCTCTCTCTCTCTCTCTCTCTCTCTCTCTCTCTCTCTCTCTCTCTCTCTCTCTCATGCACACACACTCTCACAGACACATCTGCACCAAAACCCTAGCCACTTCAGTGTCTGCCACTGCTCTCTTGGCTAGGGCACTCCATGGCAAAGCTGCTATGCTTGTGTTGAGATGACTCTATTTGAAGGTTGGGACATGAGATAATTGTTGATCAACATAGCTTGTGTGAAATATGCGAACTTTTGAAACCAGGATGTCTAGATATTTCAACTAGTTTTCTCTTGCAGAGCAGATTTGGCATGACAAGTTGATGAAGAAGCTGAAAATATCATTTAATGTCATTTTGGACGAATGCATAGTTCTGTACCACTCTGAAATTTTGGTAGTCAACTGAAGACTGTAGAACAAAGCAGCTGTGTCAGGCCAAATGTTATTGTCTGCCCCTTGACCACAAGTGGCTTGGTCTAGGAAGAGGTTGCTGGATGGCAAATGCTCGTTCAGGCACTCTTATTATTGCACTGAGTGATGCACACCACCACATTCAAAAGCTTTTGTTTGGCAATGGGTGCTAACCGCTAGTTGCACATGCATGTTCCTGAAGTGCACTGCTGCTATAAGGACTTCAGTTTGAGAAATACTTGGAGCAAAAAGTCGAGCAAAAAGTAAAAAAAATGTAGAGAAACAAAGGTTGCAATTAAGACAAGTGTAAGAGAGGCCAGTTTAATTTTCTTTTAATCCATCCGTTAACAATTCATGGGTCACAAACAAGAGGAAGTTGTTTAAGAGAGGGTCGTAACATAAAGGTTTCATTGTATCTCCACAGTGTTTGTCAGAAAAATCAATTATTATCAATGATTGCCAAATGTTAACATTTATCTAAGGATGTCGTTACTTTTTATCAGTAATGGGGTTTGCCAGGGCAGGGCAGCAAGAGGTGGAGAATAGGGATATAAGACACAGCATGTAAAAGTAATGTTCATAATTATGTTTAGCTGTAGGAACAAGTTGCAGAAAGCTTTCAAAGGAACGTGTAGTTTCTTGTTTTCTGCCCACAACTGACAGACCAGGATTGACTGCCCTAGCACTGGGTTGGACTGTAACTCTGAAAAGTCAGAGATGTCATTCATAATTGTGATGTTTTCTGTCCACAGAAAGACCTGAAGAGTGAGGATGATCACCCTGGCATTGGACTTGGCTACAACAACAGCATGCTGCTTCAGGAGTTCTTGGACGGCACTGAGCATGACATTGATGTCATCATCTCCAAGGGAAGGCTGGTGGCTGCTGTGGTGTCTGACAACGGGCCTACCCGTCTCCCCTGGTACGTGTCTCCCTTGCCTTGCAGGCTGTGCTAGCAAGGTTCTAGCATTAAACAGGGTTCCTGCAATCGTTAAAAACAGAAAAGTTTAGAAATGTGCAAAATGTTATTAAAGGGCTTTGAAAAGTTAGGAAATTTTGTATTAAACTGAAAAGTAATGGAAAGTTTTGAAATTTTTACATTGGCCAAAGTTTAATAAATATAATTGTGCTTTATGGCGTGCCTTATTTTTCACCTTTGAAAGTCATGTGCACGCTGGCCATCTCCGTATTCTTGTATGCATGCGAGTCCTGGACACTCACATCTGAACTACAGAGACAGATACAAGCCCTGGAAATGAGAGGCTACCGCAAGATTCTGAACATCTCATATAAAGACCATGTCACAAATGAGGAAGTCAGCAACAGGATCAGGAGAGCATTTGGACAGTACGAAGACCTGCTCTCAATTGTGAAAAGCAGAAAGCTGAAGTGGTACGGTCGCGTGTCACGAGGCAGTGGGCTGGCCAAGATCATCCTGCAAGGTACCGTACCAGGTGGGAGAAGGAGAGGCAGGCAGAGAAAGAGGTGGGAAGACAACATCAAAGAGTGGACAGGCTTGACCTTTGCTGACTCACAGCAAGCCACAGAGGATAGAGATCGATGGAGGAAGACTGTCTGAAAGTCATCAGTGGTGCCTCAACAACCCATCTCAGGGTTAAGAGACTGAACTGAAATGAACTGAAAGTCATAAATTTTTCCACTGTCTTTTTATTCATTCAGTTTATCCAGATATCAATTTTAGCCCCTAGCATTGTGAAACAATGATAACATTTCTCTGATTTGTTTGTGAAAATGTCATTACATAAAAAAGTAATGGAGGGGCAGTAGCAGCACCTTGGTAAGGCACTGAACCTCCAACCTCCAGCTGATCTGCTCTTTGTCTGACTGAGCACACTTGTAGTAGTCTGTTCTTTGCATGCCTTGCATATCACCGGCAAAGGGTTTGTCATTTTGACTGTGACCTTTCATAGGACAGGTCAGGGGATGTCTCAACAGAAATCTGACAATGGAATTCAAAATGGTCATTGAGTGAGTTATGCCCATGTCTTTCAGTCTCTTGTAGAATGTTGGGGAGTTAGCAAGCTCTTGATTCATGACTGAGGAATTTCTCTGAAAACTGTTTTAAGTCTTAGTCTTAGTTGAAGTTTATTTTACTGATCTGTAAACAGGTCATCTCTCTAGTGTGGGTGATATCATTGATTGAGAAAGTAAACATGAGGGTATGGGTAATGAAAATTGCCCATCATTCTTGACAGGTTCACAGAGACAGCTGCTGCCATGCCCACCTACCTGCGATCTGACAAGAAGAATCAGTTGATGGCAGCAGCCTTCCAGTGCTGCACAGAGATTGGCTTGACTGATGGCGTCTTCAACGTGGAGATGAAAATGACGCCTCTCGGCCCCAAGCTGATTGAAATCAACGCCCGCATGGGAGGCTTCTACGTCAGGAACTGGATCCGCACAGTGTACAATGTGGACATCCTGTTCTGCAGTTTTGTCATTGCTGCAGATATCAAGGTACTCTTGCGATTGACTGGTTATACCATGTTTTGTGCAGCGTTACATATTGATTTTACTTTCAACAGATCTCAGGTTGTATGCTTGTGTATCATCATGTTAACTGTCACTTGAATCTAAATTCAAAGGGGGTGCTATGTAAGTATAATTTAGGTCTTAGTGATGTCGTTTCAACACTTGCGTCATGGTCAAGGTCACCAGAGGGGCAAAGGTACCTATTATGAGTAAATGTAGAAGTAGATGGCTGCCCTTTGTGATAAACCATTGCAGGTGGGACACATTTCAGCTCCACTTCACTCCCTTGAGCCCTATTGCCCTTTATGCTTTTTCGTGTTTGAAGGTTCTACTCAGCCTTTGCAGGCTGATGGGCAGTGGGACTCGATTTAATGGATTTCATGTCACTGGCTAGGTGAATTGTACTAGACTACACTGTCATGAAGAGTTTTCATACCTTGGTAAAGACAGGTGTTTCTTAACGTTGTGTCCTTATTAGAGTCTGCAACGGGGGTTATTGCTTCCCCTGACAAGCTAAGCGCAAGAGTTGTCGCGCCTGCTTGGTCAGTACACTGCATTATTGTAAATATGGTGGCAATGGACGCTGCAAATTTCGAACGATGGCGTGTGCCGGAATTAAAGCAGTTCCTAATGGAAATGCAACAGCCATTGTCGGGGACGAAAGCAGACCTAATTCAAAGGGTCAAGGGCTGTATTGCTTTGAAGGTAAAGAAAGCAATCGGCGGAGAATACGACATAGACTGTGCCGACGCTTTGGCCCCAAAGTTTTCAAAACTAACAACACCATCGGGCCAAAAACTTCCTGATCCAGTCAGCCTCAAGACAGGATTTTGTTCGGCAGTGGATTTTCCTCCAGATTTTCGGGATGCAGACCTGTACAACTATTTTGTTTTGAGAATAAGAGTAGTCGTGAACTCCCCTCCCGAGCTTGTGGCAGCCTATGGGATGTCAATCTCCTCACAAAGTCCCTCCCCCCTTGCATATACGGACTCACGGTTGAACCTGTGTGTGGCCACTACAACACAGGCATGTACAAGGGAATATGCGCTAAACAGGCCGTTTTTAAGCGGACTAACACTTTCCTTTGAAACAAGGTTTGACGTGTACATAGTATTCCTAGGGCTTGCTCTGGCAGGGCGCACCAACCGCAATATTGTCCTCAGCTCGAACACAAAACGCTCATTTTCAGGTATTCATGTCTCAAAGCACAAAGTAGAGTACATCAATAGTTAATGAATATTGCTACATTATTCATATTGAGTTGTGCGTCAAAATCGAATCAATTAAGTCAAAAGTTGGGCTACAGATTACTCACTACTATAGACAGCTTTTCGTGTAACTGTGTAGTTCGGACAGAAAACTGTTCGCATATGCTTTTCCTACTCTCAGGATAAGTTCCTGAGCTAAGTGTTCGCCCAGTCAAAGATATGCCCGGTTAAGAACTGTCTTAATGAGTGATATCATTATCAGACGCATCGACCTGTACATGCAAACAATGGGGATGAACGAACAAACGAATGCATTAATATGCATAATGACCGACGGAACGAATGAATAAATGAACGAACGAATGGAGCTTTACTGCTTATTAGCCTATGACGGCTAGTTAAGACCAATAACAAGAACATAACTGGAGCAAATGAGACTAAGAGCGAGTCAAGCCTTGATGCCCATAGTTTAAATTTTTAACGTTTCGCGTAAGGAGACACGATGGGTCTATTCGTAACATCAACAAAAAGGATAAACAAAGACGAACATGGAAACATGAGGAGGACAATAACAACAACAATGAATATGCAAGTGCATTTAATGATATTTTTAACGAGTCAATGTAGTTTGCGCGAGCTCTGTTCAATAATCACTAGTATTCAACAGCACTACAGTCTACACTACACCGATCCACGCCATTATTTAGTTACATCTGCTTGCAAGCTCGAACCTAGCTTTGTCACTTCATGCCTGCATACTGCGACAATAAACGATCACTTTGCCACGGTAGCACTGGCAAACACAACAAAAATGAACACCTCTTGGTACTCTCTCACTGCGTTCTGAAGCCAATTTGTACTGACCAGAGACCACTTTTTGGTTTCTCCACGCGAAAGAGCACCAGCGGCAAATACTCCTGATTACCAGCTTCGTTGCAGACCCTAATATAGCTTACAAGGCTGATAGGCCCTTAAGGGGAGACATGGTTAAGGGAGACAATTTTTTTAACTGCAATGAGTTTTAAAACTTTTATGCATGGCAATTGAAAGATATACATGAAAAGAAGTGAAAACCACTTTAGCTCAATGGAAAAAAGTAGGTCATCTGTTAATTATTTTAATAACACATAATTTTATATCTTTTTCTAAAATGTACAGCTCAGAATCTATATACAGCAAAATTAACATTTTAGTTTCTTTAGATTTGTCATTTCAATATCTAAAACTTGTCACATCCTTTTGGGAAAATTCCAAAACTTTTGATAAGGGTACTTACTTAGTTTATTTACTCAAATGAATCTCGAGTTTTAGAACTTGTTTAGTGTATAGCTGCTGACCTAGGGGCTCATTTCTCAAACCCATGTGACAAAATGTTGCTACATACTTAACACACCCTGAAAATTACAGATCTCTACTATGCTTCTGAATATCTTATATAAAGACCATGTCACAAATGAGGAAGTCAGCAACAGGATCCTGAGAGCAATTGAACAGTGTCAGTACGAAGACCTGCTCTCTCAATCGTGAAAAGCAGAAAGCTGAAGTGGTACGGTCACATGTCAAGAGGCAGTGGGCTGGCCAAGATCATCCTGCAAGGTACCGTACCAGGTGGGAGAAGGAGAGGCAGGCAGAGAAAGAGGTGGGAAGACAACATCAAAGAGTGGACAGGCTTGACCTTTGCTGACTCACAGCGAGCCACAGAGGATAGAGATCGATGGAGGAAGATTGTCCGAAAGTCATCAGTGGTGCCTCAACAACCCATCTCGGGGTTTAGAGACTGAACTGAACTGAACTGACTATGCTCTGAATATTTTCTGCATAATTTCTAGTTCACAATAAGTAGTTTCCGAGAAAACGTGAAAAGAGAAACCTTGGTAAAACTTGCTTTTTCCATCCTCTATGTATTTCCAATAGTGCCGTCAAAAATTCTCTAAGGGGTTAGGTTCTTTCTTTGCATTTTTACATGTTCTCTAGCATGTTTTAAATAGAGAGACTATTGGAATTACTTTGCAGAGGGTTGAAACAACTCAAAAATGCTAATAAGTCATAATCACCAAAAGTTGACATTTTGACTGTTTTTATAGTGGTGTCTCCCCTTAAACTCCATTCATCCTATCCATCCATCCATCCATCCATCCATCCATCCATCCATCACTCCCTTGAGGATATGACTTTTTCAGTCACTGAAGATACTCTCTCACACAGCATTATTCATGCACAGTGAAACTTGCTGACAGAAGATAGGCTTATTGCAAGTGCATTTTGCATGCTTTTAAAATGGAAAATGTGGGTGAACATAGAGAAAAGGAAGTATGATTACTGGGAGCATTCAAGTTCTGCTTTGTGTGATACTTCTGGACCATGTGGTCATGATATTGACTTTCATCTTTAATGCAACACTTGTAATTAACTATGCATGGTAACACAGCAAGCATACTCAGGAGACTTTGTATCCAGACAAGTGAAAGTAGATGTGCCCAGAGAGACAAGTGAAAGTAAATGTTGTGCCCAGAGAGGGTCATACTCATAAAGTCTTGAATGTGCTTTTCCCAGGTGTTGCTTCATTCAACACCATGAATCTTGAACCCCCTGTGGGTTTGGGGTAAGAATTAACTCACCGCATCTCTCTACGCGATTCGTAAGAGGGAAATAACTAGGGACACTGTGACTTAAGATTAGCGTTTACTCTGAACTGTTCTAGTGATTTTCGTGCTTAGTGGCCTTACATAGCCTACAAAGGCTGATGGGCCGTAAAACACCAACCAACCAACCAACCGTGAGTCTTGAATGTCTCTTCTGGAGACCTTGCTGAAACCAGCCCTGAAATGGTCATAAATGTACCTGTTGCAAGTTTGGCTAAAACCAGCCCTGAAATGGTCATGAATGTGCCTGTTGCAAGTTTGGCTGAAACCGGCCCTGAAATGGTCATGAATGTACCTGTTGCTAGTTTGACTGAAACCAGCCCTGAAATGGTCATGAATGTACCTGTTGCAAGTTTGGCTGAAGCCAGCATCTTAAGGGTGTTGACTGTCCCTTTACAGATGTTGCTGAAGCCACTGACCGCCCGCGGCCACATGGTTGGAGTCTCGCTGGTGCCCTCGCAGCACCGTGAAATGCTCAAGACCTCTGCCAGCCTCGAGAATCTGAAGCGGCTGCATAAGAAGGGCGTGATCCGCCTGAACCTGCTGAACTCTGAGGAGGCCCTGGATGAGGACACCAAGTATGAAGAGCCTTACTGCAGCATCGCCTCCTTTGCCCCCACCCCTCACCTGGCCAAGGAGAAGCTGATCAGCATCTGCGAAACCCTGGGACTGAGCACCGAACAGTATCCCATCCCCTTCTACCTGGCAAACTTTGTGGACACAGTCAACCCATCTGCCACCCAGATGTTCCATGTCTTCAGCTAATGAGGTGCAGAGAGGTGAGTAGTCTTTTTCTTGATATGGCTTGGGTGCAGTGTTTGCTTTGGTGTTGGTTCAGGTACAGAAGGGCAAGTGGCTTTTGTCACATTTCTTTACAGAACTTCTCATTAGGCATTAGTTAAAGATGGCCACAGAAAGAATAAAGTTGGTACGTTATTTGTATGCACTATATGCAGCATTCTTCATGGAGGAATATGTGCCTTCGTTAATTTGCTTCAGAGGATCAACACTATTTTTTATAATGCTAATGGATGGGTGTGTAAGTCTTAAAAGCACTGCTGTCCAAGTTTGGTGCAGAGGATAAATGTAACATTCCATGATAAAATGAGGTGTCCCACAGCCAGAAAAGAAGGGAAAATATAACAATTGGGAGTTAACCTGGTGTTATTTCTTGAATATTTTGTGTCTGTTGCTCACAGCACAAGCTGTACTATCCTGTGAGGCTTCAGCTAGAAAAATTTTTTTTTTTTCACATTGACTGATTGAGTTGAAAAATGTAACATAAGGTTTTTGCTTAAGCAATCTGATTTTGTTGTTCTTGCACAAACTCATTAAGTGTAACTTCTTAATTAAAAAAAATTTGTGTTTAGTTATTTCCTTTTTTAAGGAAAAACAAATAATGATATCTCTACAGGTTTTTTTTTCTTGGCCAATGTGCAGTAGAATAAGCAAGATGAAAGTAAAGCAAAGTGTATAAGTGTCAACAAACTTGAGCAGCCTAATTATGGGTGCTTTTTCCACCAGCCAGTCATTTCCATTTTTCTCAAAATTTGGACTGAAATCTGCTGAAACATCTGTTTCTCTCTCTCCCCCCACCCCCCCCCCCCCACCCCCCCCCTCTCTCTCTCTCTCTCTCTCTCTCTAACACACACACACACACACACACACACACACACACACACACACACACACACACACACACACACACACACACACACAAACACACATTGGTAAAAATTTGGTAATAAGAGAAAGCATGTAATTTAGCCTCTCTTGTATTAAAACTAATTAACAAAAAGCAAATCAGTAAGAAATATGCACTACCACTACCGCAACACACACACTTATCATTTTATTATGGAAGATCTCAAATCAGGACATGCACTTGTCTTAATTTCTTATTTAGTGTGTGAAGCCCTTTGGGGTGAAGATCAGCCATGCACCTCAGATTTCAAGTCAAGGGTATGCACAACATTGAAATGTTGGTACTTTCTTCCAGATGTTGCTGCTGATGCCAGTACCTCTCCCTTCTGCAGTGGCAGTCTGCAGTCCATATTCTCAAGTCTTCTCATTTGCTGTTGTCACAGCTACTGGTAGTTGGAAGTTCGGGGGCAGAACTTGTCCCCAGTCCTGGTTTGGAAAGGGGCGATGCCCTCTGTTGTATCATATTTGCTCCTGGAAGATTTGTTTGAAGTAATATGTGCTTTTCTCCACCTCCATCAGGGGAGAGTGGGTGGGTTCTTTCAAAATGGTGAAAATCGTATGGGTCAGTCATGTCATGAGATTAGACTGTGGATCCTTGCCCGAAGTGTTCTTAACTTCCAAGTTGAAAATGAGCTCGTTTTACTCTCGTCATTGATTCCTCTTGATGGCAATTACGTTTGATGGTGTATTTACTTGTGAAAATCATGCCTTTTAGTGTGAATTGTATCGGAACATCTTTTCTACCATAGCATAAATCATAAAAATGTGTTAGTAGTGTTGTACATTTGAAGTGTTTTGTTCTCTAACTCAATGTTGTTTTCCTTGCACAAGTGTGTGTAACTGTAAGACATTTGGAATTATTTGAAATCAAGTAACTATAATCGCAAAGTTATCAAAGGATAACTTGTGAAGAGAAATTTTGGTGCTTTTCTTTTCCTTTTTTAATTTTCTCAGTGTTGCTCTACATTTGCAACAAAAATAGTGAAACTGGTAAACTTTTGCAATCATGTTAATGTAAATTTTGGCATGGTTGGTTGATGGGCAACAATCCATGATGGTCCTCTTTACTCTGGTTGTAACTGTCTTGTAAGGATTCCAGCTTCAGTCATGACACAACAGTATAGAGTTCTATACCTAATGGATGACCTACCTAGACTTGACCTTATTCCAGACCTGTTTACCTATACAATTTTGGCGTATTTTTTACGCCAAACTATTGAAAATAAGACTACTACGACTTGTGTGAAAAAATACGACAATGGTTAAATTGAAAAATACGACAATCATGAAATCAAAAGGTCCCCCCCCCCCCCCCCCCCCCCCCCCCCTGAAGTTCCGATCCACAATTTAATTTTCCTGAGGCTGGAAGCAGTCTCATACTGTTCGAGTTTTGTTTTGACAAGAGCTCTTCATTGGACATTTGTGTAATATGTGTTGACAACACTGTTGTGACTGCACGGCCCTTCCCAGAGGGCTGTTTAGTTGAGCCCCACTGCTACAGGATGCTGGGGTAAGAAGTGGGTCAGGTAATCTTAAAATAACATTTGCAGGGAGGATACCTCACACCTCTCTGTTTCACTCTCTCTCTCTCTCTAACTCTCTGTCTCTCTCTGTCTCTCTCTCTGTCTCTCTCTCTCTGTCTCTCTCTCTCTCTCTCTCTCTCTCTCTCTCTCTCTCTCTCTCTCTCTCTCTGTCTCTCTCTCTCTCTCTTCTCTCTCCCTCTGTGAGTCTCTCTGTGTCTCTCTCTGTCTCTCTCTCTCTCTGTCACTCTCTCTCTCTCTCTCTCTCTCTCTCTCTCTCTCTCTGTGTCACTGTCTCTCTCTCTCTCTCTCTCTCTCTCTCTCTCTCTCTCTCTCTCTCTCTCTCTCTCGCTGAGGCAAAATTTGGGGTACCCAGGTCTGTTATTCATTGCATGTGCGCTGTCATGTGGCAACTGTTTGTGTATCCTGCTTAATTTTTCAGATCTCTTGTAACTGCAACAAATGTGCAGACTTCTAGAGTATTTTTGCTGTCACATTTGTAATAAAGTATCATTTGAGAAATTATGGAAGTGTTTTGTTCTTATTTGTTGTTGTTTTGGTTATTCCTTTATGCTGGACCTGAAGCATTGTAGTACAAGGAATGCATGTTGGTTTATTGATAGGTCATGTGGCTTCATAAGCAGTTCTCTGCCTGCTAGCAAGCTGTGATTCCTCACATACCCTTTATTAATAATGTGGGAATCAAATGATATTTTTGTCTTTCTGGTAAGCTCTGGAATACAGATGAACCCATTTTATTGCCTCCAATCTGTTTTTTTGGAAAACGGGCAATAAAGCAAACCAATCATAACAGTAAACATTACATGAATATTAGAAATTATTGTGAAAAAAACGGGCAATACTTGTGCAGGTAGCAAAGTGGCGTCATCTGTATTACATGTATATATAAGGGTTTTTCAAACCATACATAGATGGTGGTGATGAATCCAGTGGTATTTGTTCCCTGTGCTGAGATGGTTGGTTAGCATTCATGAACACTTCGGTGCCTTTTTCTTGCAACAGTTGTCATGACCAGTCAATTTGGTAGCCAACTTTCTGGACTGATGTAGTGCTCACAAATAAAAGTTATGATCTTTGTTTAGTCAAGCAGCCAGTGAAGAGATGTTCAGTTCATCCATCTATGGAAACTGCAGTGTAAAAATGAATCTCTCTCTCTCTCTCTCTCTCTCTCTCTCTCTCTCTCTCTCTCTCTCTCTCTCTCTCTCTCTCTCTCTCTCAGAAACTCAATATTGTAACAGTGCTATTAACCACTAGATAATGTTAGGGCTTGAAATTTCCATGTTACCATTCTAATCATCTCGCTGAAAACTCTGAATGCAATTGATAAATCATGGGTCAGGTGTATAACAAACTGTCATCGTTTTATCAGGTGATATTCTTGCCAACTAGGAAACTTGTTCTTAGTAGGCTTGTTCAGGAGTACAAAGCGCTGCAAAGCGCTTCATGTTGGCAATTGAGCGCTCTTTGCCTCTCATGAACACCTACAGATTTAGTGCAGCGCTTCACTTGTTAAAGGGGAGGTAAATCTTCTGCACCCCATGTTGTGAGAGTTGGTCTTCTTTTTGGTTTTAGGTGCAGTCTTATCTCTTGTCTGTGTGCAGCTGCGTGAGTGGCGTGAGTGATGTACATAGGGAAATGTCCATATGTTTTTTGTATAAACGGAGTGTTAGGGTGTGTAAATGATGCGTGTGTTTGGCTTTTTGTTTTGTTTCTTTTAGCCATCATCACTTAGTTTTCCTCGTGCCCGTTTTTTAAAATAAAAATGATGTCACTTGGCGGAATAAAAACCGCTGGCGCTGAACCTCCAGGTTTTGACATTTTTTTTTTAAATCGGGTTCGAACCCGCAACCTCTCGAGAAAAGGGGGAAAAAACACACACACACAGAAACACAAAAAACCAGGTCGGGTTCGAACCCACAACCTCTCGAAAAAAGAGAAAGAAAAAATGTTTCAGCGCAGAATTGAACCTGATCACGCATGACCAAGAGTTCAATGCTCTACCAAATGTGCCGTTGAAAACTGATATGGCTGAGTGTTTGTAAAGCATTTATAACGTTCTTTTCCATAAACCACCGCAAGATTTTGAACATCTCATATAAAGACCATGTCACAAATGAGGAAGTCAGCAACAGGATCAGGAGAGCAATTGGACAGCACGAAGACCTGCTCTCAATCGTGAAAAGCAGAAAGCTGAAGTGGTACGGTCACGTGTCAAGAGGCAGTGGGCTGGCCAAGACCATCCTGCAAGGTACCATACACGTACCTGTTGGGAGAAGGAGAGGCAGGCAGAGAAAGAGGTGGGAAGACAACATCAAAGAGTGGACAGGCATGACCTTTCCTGACTCACAGCGAGCCACAGAGGATAGAGATCGATGGAGGAAGATTGTCCAAAAGTCATCAGTGGTGCCTCAACAACCCATCTCAGGGTTAAGAGACTGAACCAAAGACCATATATTACTAAGACCGCACACTCGGCTGATTTTAGCGAGATTTCCGACAGAGTGATCTCCCCGTTTTCGCGTTTGTCCCCCAGAGCGCTTGTGCGAGATGTGTTGTATAGATTATGCCACGTGTGTGAGGAATAAAAACCGCTGGCGCTGAACCTCCAGGTTTTGGCATTAATTTTTTTTTTTAATCGGGTTCGAACCCGCAAGCTCTCGAGAAAAGAGGGGAAAAACACACACACACACACAAAAACATAAAAAACCAGGTCGGGTTTGAACCCACAACCTCTCGAAAAAAGAGAGAAAAAAAGTTTCAGCGCAGAATCGAACCTGGTCATGCATGACCAAGAGTCTAACGCTCTACCAGCTGAGAGAGAATTGATGTGGCGGAGTGCTTGTAAAGCATTTATAACGTTCTTTTCCGTGGCCACACGAGCAGCTAAATCTCAACCGGCTGAATAAAAGCAAAGGAGTCTGTGCGGGGGTGAGTCTCAGATCTGCATTTGAAATTTAACATTACTGCTCATTGCTCGTGCAAGGCTGTATAAGTGTTTTTTTTTAAATCATTTATCTGTTACGTGTTTGATTTGATGGAGTAACCTAAGCTCGCATTCCAAAATTGTAGAACCTACTCTTGAAGTGTTGTGTGTGGAGCCAAAAAGCTTGCGCAACTGTCCTTCGCACTGACTGTCCTATGCACGGACTGTCCTTTGCACTGACCGTCCTTTGCATTAACTGTCCTTCACACTGACATGTCGCGCTCACCAGTGCTTCGGACACATGCCGGTCATTCTGTGCACTGGTCAGTGTGAAAGTGCATAGGACAGTCAGTGCATCGGACAGTCAGTGCATAGAACAGTCAGTGTGAAGGACAGTTAATGCAAAGGAGACAGTCCGTGCATAGGACAGTCAGTGCGAAGGACAGTTGCGGAAGCTTTTTGGCTCCACACACAACACTTCAAGTGTAGGTTATAAAATTTTGGAATACGAGCTTAGCTTACTCCATCAAACACGTAACAGATACATGATTAAAAACCCAACAACACTTACCCAGCCTTGCACGAGCAATGAGGATGGTTCATCTTCTGCTTAGCAGCGTCAAGATCGAAAGAAAGTCGATACATAAATGATAATGTGCTGCTTAAATTTTTCCACATTGATCTGAAGCACCGAGCTGTCACCTCCACCGTTTAATCCGCTTGCTAATAGATCTTAATTTCGTCTAAATAACATGAATAGTATTTATTCATACCCCTGTCTATCACAGTCTGAGAAATCTTCTCACTGTCTGGCAAAAATGAGACACAAATGCTGTCCAGAATATTACAATGCAACGAGTTAGTCGGCGTTCATTCGGAAGCCATTTTGCCGTCTGCGCATCTGTTACCACGCGAGATACAGCGAGAAAAGGGGCGTGGCTGTAGAGTGGGTTGCCATTCCATCAATTGACCACTTGCATCGTAAAAAATCCTTCTTTATCCTTTCACCAATGTTCTCAAAATTCATCCTTATCAAAACTCTACTCGCAAATGACGTCACGTTGTTGATGACGTCACACATTACGCAATTTCGCCATTCCATGAATCGCGTATTTGGGGAGGCGCTTTGGAGTGTACGACCTTAAAAAACCACTTTCTCTTCAAGCCTTGATTCTGAAAATTTGATACATTCAATCGGACCTAACTTCCAGTAAGTGTGCAAAATCTCAAGGAAATCCGTCCAGTAGTTTTTGAGATATAAGCCGTTAAGTCGGGACATACAGACACACACACACACACACACACACACACACACACACACACACACACACATAGACAGATAAAGTCTGTAGGACCTCCAGTAAACCTGGAGGGATAAAGTTTAGTGTATGAATAGCAGAATGCAAGTGCGTGCAAGGGTTTTTATAGTATTTCTTGAAAGCGATATGTATGTGAGAAACCATTTGTTTCGTAATTTGTAAATATGAACACTAATTAGCCGAGTGCATGGAGAAGCGAGTGTAAACGCAAAAATGAAAATCCCCACACTAAAGCTGGGAAAATGGTCAAGGTGTCAGTAAACTATATCTCTCCTAAAAGATCTAAACACAATATTTTCTCCATGGAAAAGCACGTCCCTAACAAGCTGGTCTTAATAAAGAAATAAACACCGGACGCATAATTATGATATGTGCGCTGAGCAGCAGACGCTCGAGCGTAACAATGATATACGCGAGAAGAACAGAAAAATTGAACTTCATAATTTGTGATGCACAAGATTCCTTTCACTGTTGAAACTCAGGAGAAAATACTGTTGTTAAAAATGCTGAATTTGTTAAAAACTGTGATGACAAAGACGTGTGTAAATCCGTACCTCGCTTCGCGTAGTGCAAAAATAGCCGAGTGCACGGTCTTAGTAATGTATGGTCTTTGACTGAACTGAACTGAACTGAACTGAGGAAAAGAAAACTCTGTTTGACTCGATTAGGCTCTTACATCAATTGACTATTTAGGGGGGTGCTTTGGAGTTTATGACCTAAATAAATCACTTTCTTTTCAAGCCTCGATTCTTAAAATTTCACACATTCAATCGGACCTAACTTCCAGTAAGTGTGCAAAATATCAAGGAAATCCGTCCAGCAGTTTTTGAGATATCAGCCGTAAAGTCGCGCCTGACAGGCAGAGATACACAATAAATTACGTCACGGTATTGATGACGTCACACATTTCGCAATTTCGCCATTCCATCAATCACTAGTTATGGAGGCGCTTTCGAGTTTACGACCTTAAAAAACCACTTTCTCTTCAAGCCTCGATTCTGAAAATTTGATACATTCAATCGGACCTAACTTCCAGTGAGTGTGCAAAATGTCAAGGAAATCCGTCCAGTAGTTTTTGAGATATCAGCCGTTAAGTCGGGACAGACAGACAGACAGACACACACACACACACACACACACACACACACACACACACACACACACACACACACACACACACACACACACACACACACACACACACACACACACAGATAAAGTCTGTAGGACCTCCAGTAAACCTAGAGGGATAAAGTCTGTAGGACCTCCAGTAAACCTGGAGGGATAAATTACTGTGAACTGTGTAGCTAGACGGTAAGAAAGTGTTTTCTTTGCCACATACATCCTTTATGCACGTTAAAATGTATTCTGCATGAATAAAGTCCACTACTGTGTCAACCTTACTTGTCATTACTCGCGCATGCAGAGCGCTTGGTGCAAATAAAGCCCGTTCCAGTCCCAAAATGATGTTTCTGAGGGTTATTTTACGTATCGACGGCCAGTGCGGGATCGAAGACGCCATTTTGAAAATCGTGTGAATCAGCTCGGATATGTGATGCACAGCGCTGCTCAGCACTGAGTGAATCACGCCCCAAAATTGCTTTTCAGTAGTGAAATACGTGCAGCGCTGCGCCTCCTGAACAAGCCTCTAGTCCTACTGCAATCATTGGCTCCAGATAATTAGGACCTGCCAAGCTTGGACGTCTTGGTACATCTGAGGCTTGTTCAGGAGGGGCAGCGCTGCAAAGCGCTACACAGCGATGCATGTGATTCACTCCTGAACAGCAATTTTGGGGCGTGATTCACTCAGCCATCACCGATCCGAGGTGATTCAGACGATTTTCAAAATGGCGTCTTCGATCCCGCACTGGCCGTCGAGGCGTAAAATAACCCTCAGAAACATCATTTTGGGACTGGAACGGGCTTTATTCGCCCCAAGCGCTCTGTATGCGCGAGTAATGGCAAGTAAGGTGGACTTTATTGCCATTACTCGCCTGACAAGGTTTGAGAGTAACTTCCCTTGATTGTCATTGCAAATGGACACTTCTGTGGCTTTTTGGTGGTTGGAATGATAAGTCACAAACCTTGGCAGGCGAAAGTTCAGGAGTGCTGGGGTCAGATCACTGTATAGTCGGGATGTTCAGTCTGCCTGTTTAGTCTCCAATTCATTTATCTTATACCAATGTAGACCTATCTTATCCAATCCTATCATACCTTATCCATCTTAACATCAGTCTCTCCGTCGGTTTTTTTTGGTTTGATTATTTATTGTTAAGTAAAGGACCCACTAGAGTACTGAATTTAATTTGGGATGCGTTACTAAACAGCAGAATGGACTTCAACACACACCAGTGGTAGATTTGCACTTGCAGATTCAGTTGTTCGTATGTTGGCACGATGTGCATCGTATCTTTGGACACCGCTTTTCTACTGTCCAGTCTGTACGGGGCCCATGAAATGACTGGTTGATGGATTGAGTTTATTAACGGCCTCAGTCGTGTAGGTTTTATATAAGGCCACAACTTAATTTTTTTTTTTTACCCACGTAATTCTACTAGATGAAAATGTCGAAGTAGAAAATCGCATCAAAAGATGTAAATGGAAAAAAACCCTAATAGAACTCAAAGGTCAGAATAAAACTAAAAATTGTCTAAAATCTTATCACAGCAAAGGAGTCTTCAAACATTTATGAAAGTATGTTCAACCCACTCCGTACCTATGAAAGCCAGGGACACTTCACCAGAATGTGCCGCATGGTGATCTAGCCTGCACTGGCAGGTGCGGCACTCCGGTGGAGGCTTGAACGGAATGGCCGATCCGAGTCTATGGAAAGCTTTGAAAATACATGCATAGATCTACGTTTGCCTTTGCTCAGCTCCTTCAGGCAAAACGTAGAAGGCGTGGGTGGCTTCCCTGGCCCTGGTTTTGGTGAGAAAACTGATCGCTAATTCCAATTTTGTCACCTGAGCTCTTTCGATAGCAATCCTTCCGTCTCTAGCCCCAACCTTCGCCCCACTCCACCTGTGGGTTGGGGGGTTAAAAGAATAGAATCACCGTGTCACTCTACACGATTCGTAAGAGGCGACTGAATAGGGACATCGCGATTTCAACTGCGCGCTTCCGTGGACTTATTCGAGTGATTTTCGTGCTCAATGACCGAAATCCACCCAAATCCACCCAAATCCCTTTGATAAATACTAAATCAATCTATTTAATATATGACACCTTGCATGAGTATTATGTCCATCAAGAAAAATTTAAAATTGAGACTTAAGAGAAGGAAAGAGCCCCCAGTAGGATTGGATTTTGATGCATCACTGATTTGCTTGTTTGCTGGTTAGTTCACCTTATTACATACACAAAACAGCATTAGCGGGTGAACAACTTTTATTAAATTAAAAGAATAATGCATTTCTATGTTTATTTTAATAACGCAGAATTGACGACTCACAAACATGCACACACACACACCCGCACACACATGATGTAGTATTCTACTCAGTCACAGGATAAATACATGTACATCATCGACATCATCATCAGCATCAGCATCATCATAGACTTCTCCACAGTCATCCCCACTTTCTTTGCCATTTTCTTTTTCTTTTTTACAACCAACTTCCTCGGTACAATAATTCATTGTCACCTTATTACATACACAAAACAGCATTAGCGAGTGAACAACTTTTATTAAATTAAAAAAATAATGTATTTGTAGGTTTATTTCTATAGCGCATAACTGACGACTCTCAAATATGCACACACACACCCGCACACACATCATGTAGCATAGGTGTCAAGTCTCACGTATTTTGCGTGAGTCTCACGCAATTTCAGTGATTTTCAAGTCTCACGGCGTGAGACAAAAACCTCACGTAATTTAGCGTTTTAGTCGGACTGATTTTATTTTTAAAGGTTCGTCTGAGGACAGTGTGAAAGTGTACAAGCCTCGCGGTAAGTGCGCGATTTGCGGAAGTCAGGGGCCGGAAGTCGCTTCTCGCGCATGCGTAGTGTGCTACAACAAAGAGATTCAACACCACGACAACAGGCAGAATCCAGCGCGCGCAACTGACCAATCATCAGAATCCAGCGCGCGCAACTGACCAATGAAAAGAGAGCTTACAATAAGATGCCCGGCAAGTACCAAGCTACTTCGGTGCTCTTGCTACAGTAGTTAAAGTATATATATAAGTGTAGCATATAGGAAAATATAGGACCGGTTTAGAAATCTCGTATTTTGGTAATGCTGATCGGGTTTTACCGATAGACCTCAGCCTAGGCCGCACCCGCCACCCCGCCTGACTGACTTAGCCTGTCCGGGGAGTTTCACCTAAACACGGACGCGTTACTTTTTGTCACGTTTGCGTCCAACATCAGTGTCGGGCCCTGGAGTTAGGGCGTAGGGACCACCCGTTGAGAGTCAAACGTGGGATGGAGTTAGAATATAAAGCTTCACCCGTTATTGATAAAAACTACGGCGACGGAACCTGCCGCCATGTCGCGCCAGATTCTGCCTATTTTCACCCTCTCAAAGCGCAATTATGGCGTCTTCTTCGAAACCGCCTGCGAAAAGGGCTCGGTATTCTTCGAAATACCAGTGTGAGTGGGAAACGGACAATTAAGTTTCAGGGGCAGATCAGCAAGTCGAATGCAGGCTCTGATTTTGCTTACTGCAAGTCATGCAAACGGTCGGTAAAGGTGTCGGCGTCCGGGCGATTTGACATAGTTCGCCACTTCGCATCTTCAAAGCACAAAGAAGCTTTTAAAAAAGCAAAACAGCACATCCCTCTCGATGTTACATTCCGGAGGCAGGCTAACAACTTGGACCAAGGAAAGACCGTGTCTGAGTCAGAGATTCTCTTCTGCCAATTCCTTGCAAAACACAACCTGCCAGCGACAACCGCCGACCTTTTCACCATTCTCATGAAAAAGATGTTCCCTGACTCTAAAGCGGCCCTAGCCTTCTCCTGTAAGAGGACCAAGGCAACACAAATCATCAAACGATGCCTGGCTACAGAATTGACAGCCCACCAGCCACAGAACACAAGTTCTTGCATGATGTTCGACCGTTCTACACAGCCTGTGTCCAGCAAATGTTGAACAAGTTCCCATTTGGAGAGGAGATCCTGGAACATCTTCAGGTCCTGGACCCCAGCAAGAGAGAGCAGCTGCCATACACTGACATTGTGACACTGGCAATGAAATTTGCTGATGATGTTGACCAGGAAGACCTGAAAGAGGAGTGGGAAGACTTTCAACTCCTGGGTGAGGGTGAGCTGGTACTTTTGGATCAGAATGGAAAAGCCAAAAAAATGGATGTTGTCTGGAAGGAGATCCTCACAATGAAAACACCTTTTGGAGAAGTTAGGTTCCCTCTGCTTGGCAAAGTGTTGCCTTCTCTTCTGTGTCTGCCCCACAGCAATGCTGACAGTGAGAGAGTGTTCTCAATGGTGAGAAAGATCCACACAGATGCCAGAAGCAGTCTGGCTCCTGACACCCTGGCAGCTTTCTTGCAAGTGAAGATGAACTCTGATGAGTGTTGTCATGATTTCCGGGTGACTTCCACAATGCACAAGAGAGCAAAGACTTGTACTGATGAGTACAACAAAGAACATCAGTGACTGTGAGGTACTGAAGCAGGATGTAAATAGAAAACTGAACATGTGAGTGAGAAGGATCAATGGATGTAAATAAAGAACTGTCAGAACTGAACTTGTGAGTGAGAAGGATCAATAGATGTAAATAAAGAGCTGTCAGAACTGAACTTGTGAGTGAGGGGGAGCAGTGGATGTAAATAGAGAACTGTCAGAACTGAAAATGTGAGTGAGAAGGATCAGTGGATGTAAATAAAGACTGTCAGAACTGAACTTGTGAGTGAGGGGAAGCAAAGGATGTAAATAAAGAACTGTCATAAATGAACTCTTGAGTAAGGGGGAGCAGTGCTATGGATGTAAATAGAGAACTGAACATGTGAGTGAGAAGGATCAGTGGATGTAAATAGAGAACTGTCAGAGCTGAACTTGTGAGTGAGGGGGAGCAGAGGATGTAAATAAAGAACTGTCAGAACTGAACTTGTGAGTGAGGGGGAGCAGTGGATGTAAATAAAGAACTGTCAGAACTGAACTTGTGAGTGAGGGGGAGCAGTGCTGTGGATGTAAATAGAGAACTGAATATGTGAGTGAAAAGAAGCAGTGGATGTAAATAAAGAACTGTCAGAACTGAACTTGTGAGAGAGGGGGAGCAGTGGATGTAAATAAAGAACTGTCAGAACTGAACTTGTGAGTGAGGGGGAGCAGTGCTGTGGATGTAAATAGAGAACTGAATATGTGAGTGAAAAGAAGCAGTGGATGTAAATAGAGAACTGAACACACAACTAATGAGTAAGCCTAATGTGGAGCAGTGGATGTAAACCAAATGACTTAATGAGTGATGTACAGTACTATTTTATATTAGCAGTATACATGTGCTTGTGTAATAAAGAAAACCCCCCACATATTTTGCCGTTTTCACGGGTTTTGTTTCATTGCCGCGCAAATCTCATGACAAAGTGATCAATCTCATGACAAATCATGCAAAATCTCATGACAAAACACTAAAAGTACTTGACACCTATGATGTAGTATTCTACTCAATATCAGCAGCAGCAGCAGCAGCAGCAGCAGCAGCAGCAGCAGCGGCATCACCATCGATCATCGTCATTATCATCGTCGTCGTCATCATCATCATCATCGACATCATCATCAGCATTATCATCATCATCATCATCATCATCATAGATTACTCCACAGTCATCCCCACTTTCTTTGTCATTCCCCTTTTTTTTACAACCAACTTCCTCGGTACAATAATTCACTGTCACCATCATCTTCAAGAGCTTGCTATTCTTGTTTGGATCTTTTAGCTTTGGGTGTAAGGGTTGTCGTTTTGGCATTGCACCTGCGTTTTCGCTGACCAGGTTTTTTACCCTTGTGTTTCGGAGGGCAGGCACTGTTCCGTCCATCTGTACTGCGGACAACCGTTTCTTTATATGTCTTTCTGAACTTTCGCATGTGTTTTTTTTCCAGCTTTCAGACTTTGATAGCCAAGCATCCCTCGGGATTTGAAATGTGCTAAGTGCCTCATCCAAGTGCAACTCGCCTGTTCCAAACATAGCCCTGGTCTCTTCCGATAATTGTTGGACAACAACATTCTGCAACTTCTCCACCAGTTCTGCGAGTTTTCTTGGCCGCCAGTCAACTGCCTGTTTAAGTACGTGGTTCAACGACTCGCAGTTATTGTTGGTCCAGTGCTGCATGTGGAGCAAGAGGTTAGGCTTTTGTTTTGCTTTGACGTTTACCTCTATCATAGGACAAATTCTTCTCATATGTTTCTTCAAGGTGGCGTGGCTTGCATTATCAATGAGATGAAGCATTTTGTCTGTCACTTCAGCTGGGGTTTTTGAGGTGTTGAGAACTCCACTTTGTCCAAACACATTGGCTACCTTTTTTTTTCGTTCTGTTTTTGGCAATTCAACCTTATCTGAAAGGGCAGCGTCCAGATTTTTCTGAATGTGTCTGGTATACACCATTCTTGTTGCCCCTGGGAAAGCCATTGCCATGGCGTTTCTCATGGCGCAGTCATCGCTACCTAAAATGGGCAGGTGATCTGAGGAAAGTTTGCCCGTAAGATGTTGAAAAAACAGGTAAAAAGTCTCAGTGTCACTTTCTCCGTGGAGCAGTAGGGGCCCACAGAAAACAGGGTGGTCTTCTGTTCTTAGTTTTTTGAGTGCCAGGTTTTTACAAGCAATGGCAGTAACATGCAACTCACCCAAATTGAAGGTTTTATCAACCGCTATGACAGTTGTCTGCGCAGATGACGGGGCACAACAAAACCGTTGTAGATCTTCGATCTGTTCATCGGTGTAGCAAATGATAGCAGGTACTCTTTGACTCTGTTTTAAGATGAGTTTGACGAATCTGTTGTTATGTTGCAGATCTTCAACAGCGGCCAGCTGGTCGCCAAAATTTTTTGTGTGGTGTCTCTCGCCCTCACCTTTCTTTTCCCTGTACTTTGGGTTGTATATTTGCTTTCTGTTACGTGGACCGTTTTCAGAGTCTTGGGTTTTCTTTAAATAGATTTCTCCTGGCCTTTGGTGGGATTTTCGCATTTTTTGCATACACGCTGGGTCCAATCTGATGTATTCTGATGTTGTCTTTCTGGCATTTCCATGTTGTTGTGGTGAAGGGTACACACACCTTTGTATTCATGAATTGCTACATTCTGTATGGCACCTTCCATAGTCAACCATGTGATTCTTTTTTCATATCCACCCTTTGACTTTGCATGTTTCACATAGTAACGGTTAACCGTTACAATCTCTGTCATCTTGGGTTGGAGAGAGATTGGCGTGAAAACATTTTTTTGTCCTTTCTGCGTTGCAGGCAGAATTTCCCTCTTTCAGCACCACCTTGGTTAATTTGAGATCATCTTGGACGAAGATAGACTTCGTAGTAAAGCCATTGCTGGCCCATGCTCCACGGTCGTCATGGTATTGTGACTGAAGGCCTTTCTGTCTGCGTTCAATATTTTGACTGTTATTTACAAAGAAGTAGACAGTCATCATCATCATCATCATCATCATCATCATCATCATCATCATCATCATCATCATCATCATCATCATCACCATCATCACCATCACCATCATCATCATCATCATCATCATCATCATCATCATCATCATCATCATCATCATCATCATCATCATCATCATTGCCTTCTTCACGATCAGAGTCATTGTCATCCTCTGTAGGTCTACTATCACAGTCATCACCATCATCATCATCATCTTCTTCTTCTTCACGATCAGTATCATTGTCATCCTCTGTAGGCCTACTATCATAGTCATCACCGCCACCATCATCATCTTCTTCACAATCAGTATCAGTGTCATCCTCTGTAGACCTATCATCATCATCATCATCATCATCATCATCATCATCATCATCATCATCATCATCATCATCATCATTATCATCATCATCATCATCATCATCCAAAAAAGAGAAAGAAAACAAAAAACAAGATGACTTTCTGTGTTTGTACTTCTTAGAATATTTCGATGCCTTCCGGCAACTTCTTCAGCAAAGAAAAAAATGGCGTCAAGATGACGTATAAAAAGAATTACGTCTGCTATGACGTAAGACATTCCCACAGTCTTGGATTTCCCGGCTGGCCAATCACCACGATAGTCCACAAAAATGGGCAAACACAAGTCCAAGAATTCTGGAGAAAGAAACAGCATATCACACACACACACACACACACACACACACACACACACACACACATCATCATCATCATCATCATCATCATCACCATCACCAGAAAGATTGATAACTTTATCGGCCAACAAGCGCGGACAAAGAAGAGCGAAGTGATTTGGTAGGAATGGTGCTTTTTTAGCTCTGCTGTGCATCGACCACATTATGGTGACTCCAGCTTGTTGCGATTTCCTAACGTCTCTTCCTTTGACTAATTTTGTGAGAGGTTCGCTAAGCAGGTTCCCTACTGTCTACGGCGGACAATATGTTTGGACTGAAACCCCCAAAACAGAGCTCAGTGCAGCTATGGTCAACATTCCAGATGGTGTACCTTTTTCAAAACGTCTTGTGAAATTCGGATGAATGTATCGAGTACAAGTCGAACATCACCGTTGAAAAAGTCATTGTACTCAGGGCTAGAAATATCATATGCATTTTCATGTGTCAGTATTTCAATCGCAGTTTTGAGTCTTAGAAGCAAATGGTAAGACTGTGATCCAAAGCATCCTAAAGACACGGCTCGAAACATACAATTTCCGTCGGCTGCAACTTTCACTGGTGTGTGTGTGTGTTTGTAGCATGATTGGGTGGTATAACTTTAAAATATCCTCTGCGACTGTATCCTTGCTTGAACTGTGCGGCTCAACAGCTGCAGAGGGCGCAGCATGAGGACAATCAACTGAGTAGGTATCCAATAGCATACGTTCTTTCTGTGCTGTTTGGTGGCGAAGAGCAGGTTCAGCATCTGATAGTCTGTAAGAGAAATCCTTGACAGGTATGTTGATATCAGCATGGAATTTATCCCTCCAGGTTTACTGGAGGTCCTACAGACTTTATCTGTCTGTCTGTCTGTGTGTGTGTGTGTGTGTCTGTCTGTCTGTCCCGTCTCCACGGCTTATATCTCAAAAACTACTGGACGGATTTCCTTGAGATTTTGCACACTAACTGGAAGTTAGGTCCGATTGAATGTATCAAATTTTCAGAATCGAGGCTTGAAGAGAAAGTGGTTTTTTAAGGTCGTATAATCGAAGCACCTCTCTAAAAATTATTGAAATGACAATTGACGGAAAAGCCAAATTTGACGTCATTAATAGCATGACGTCATTTGCAAGTACAATTTCGATCCTATATGCCAGGGCCTGTATGCACGTCGGTCCGTTTAGTGGACTAATCGCGTTTATCCTCAGGGGCGGATCAGTTCATTTTTTTTGGGGGGTGGGTTTCCAAACTTTTTTAAGACCGGGAAGGAAGGGGGATTTTAAGGCGCCTATATACGTACCCGTTTGCAAGCAGATTTTGCTCTCGATCCGGCACCGGATCGGCAGCAAAAATACGCTTGACATCCACACGCAACGATTACACCGAGACCGCGCAATCGAGCGATTTTCACTTACGTGAAGCGAGGTCAGAATTTAGAGTTACGGCCCTTGTCAGAGCCATGGCAACGACGCTTCCACGTGTAGTCTATGCGTGAGACCTGCCTGTCGGATTTTAAAATATAGGAGCTTTCCCGACCTACTGATGCATTCAACATACAGCTTTGATAAATTAATGCTGTTCATGGCTTACATTTTCTTTGGATGGGGTTTCTAGTATCCCGAAATACAGCGTTTTCTGTGCAAACATGCACGCAACGAAGCGGTGGTGCAGATTCTTTGCCGCGTACGTAGATCTGCGTTGACCTGCATTCGATTTGTAAAAAGTTGAAGCTTTCCCGACCTACTGATGCATTCAACATACAGCCTTGATAAATTAATGCTGTTCATGGCTTAGTTCGGTCCCGGAAAATCCTGTTTCTTCTCAGAAAACGCCGTTGTCGTGCTCGGAGAAAAAAAATGGCCGCCATAATATTATGTACACGCGTTTAGGCTCTATCGGACCTCGGAGGTGCGATAACTTTATACGCGAAAATTCGAATAGGTTAGCCTATCCTATACGAATTTTCGCGTATAAAGTTATCGCACCTCCGAGGTCTGATAGAGCCTAAACGCGTGTAAATAATATTATGGCGGCCATTTTTTTTCTCCGAGCACGACAACGGCGTTTTCTGAGAAGAAACAGGATTTTCCGGGACCGAACTAAGCCATGAACAGCATTAATTTATCAAGGCTGTATGTTGAATGCATCAGTAGGTCGGGAAAGCTTCAACTTTTTACAAATCGAATGCAGGTCAACGCAGATCTACGTACGTCGGCAAAGAATCTGCACCACCGCTTCGTTGCGTGCATGTTTGCACAGAAAACGCTGTATTTCGGGATACTAGAAACCCCATCCAAAGAAAATGTAAGCCATGAACAGCATTAATTTATCAAAGCTGTATGTTGAATGCATCAGTAGGTCGGGAAAGCTCCTATATTTTAAAATCCGACAGGCAGGTCTCACGCATAGACTACACGTGGAAGCGTCGTTGCCATGGCTCTGACAAGGGCCGTAACTCTAAATTCTGACCTCGCTTCACGTAAGTGAAAATCGCTCGATTGCGCGGTCTCGGTGTAATCGTTGCGTGAGGATGTCAAGCGTATTTTTGCTGCCGATCCGGTGCCGGATCGAGAGCAAAATCTGCTTGCAAACGGGTACGTATATAGGCGCCTTAAAATCCCCCTTCCTTCCCGGTCTTAAAAAAGTTTGGAAACCCACCCCCCCAAAAAAATGAACTGATCCGCCCCTGAGGATAAACGCGATTAGTCCACTAAACGGACCGACGTGCATACAGGCCCTGGCATATAGGATCGAAATTGTACTTGCAAATGACGTAACGTTATTAATGACGTCAAATTTTGCTTTTCCGTCAATTGTCATTTCAATAATTTTTAGAGAGGTGCTTCGATTATACGACCTTAAAAAAACCACTTTCTCTTCAAGCCTCGATTCTGAAAATTTGATACATTCAATCGGACCTAACTTCCAGTTAGTGTGCAAAATCTCAAGGAAATCCGTCCAGTAGTTTTTGAGATATAAGCCGTGGAGACGGGACAGACAGACAGACACACACACACACACACAGACAGACAGACAGATAAAGTCTGTAGGACCTCCAGTAAACCTGGAGGGATAAATTCCATGCTGATATCAACATACCTGTCAAGGATTTCTCTTACAGACTATCAGATGCTGAACCTGCTCTTCGCCACCAAACAGCACAGAAAGAACGTATGCTATTGGATACCTACTCAGTTGATTGTCCTCATGCTGCGCCCTCTGCAGCTGTTGAGCCGCACAGTTCAAGCAAGGATACAGTCGCAGAGGATATTTTAAAGTTATACCACCCAATCATGCTACAAACACACACACCACACCAGTGAAAGTTGCAGCCGACGGAAATTGTATGTTTCGAGCCGTGTCTTTAGGATGCTTTGGATCACAGTCTTACCATTTGCTTCTAAGACTCAAAACTGCGATTGAAATACTGACACATGAAAATGCATATGATATTTCTAGCCCTGAGTACAATGACTTTTTCAACGGTGATGTTCGACTTGTACTCGATACATTCATCCGAATTTCACAAGACGTTTTGAAAAAGGTACACCATCTGGAATGTTGACCATAGCTGCACTGAGCTCTGTTTTGGGGGTTTCAGTCCAAACATATTGTCCGCCGTAGACAGTAGGGAACCTGCTTAGCGAACCTCTCACAAAATTAGTCAAAGGAAGAGACGTTAGGAAATCGCAACAAGCTGGAGTCACCATAATGTGGTCGATGCACAGCAGAGCTAAAAAAGCACCATTCCTACCAAATCACTTCGCTCTTCTTTGTCCGCGCTTGTTGGCCGATAAAGTTATCAATCTTTCTGGTGATGGTGATGATGATGATGATGATGATGATGATGTGTGTGTGTGTGTGTGTGTGTGTGTGTGTGTGTGTGTGTGTGATATGCTGTTTCTTTCTCCAGAATTCTTGGACTTGTGTTTGCCCATTTTTGTGGACTATCGTGGTGATTGGCCAGCCGGGAAATCCAAGACTGTGGGAATGTCTTACGTCATAGCAGACGTAATTCTTTTTATACGTCATCTTGACGCCATTTTTTTCTTTGCTGAAGAAGTTGCCGGAAGGCATCGAAATATTCTAAGAAGTACAAACACAGAAAGTCATCTTGTTTTTTGTTTTCTTTCTCTTTTTTGGATGATGATGATGATGATGATGATGATGATGATGATGATGATGATGATGATGATGATGATGATGATGATGATGATGATGATGATGATGATAGGTCTACAGAGGATGACACTGATACTGATTGTGAAGAAGATGATGATGGTGGCGGTGATGACTATGATAGTAGGCCTACAGAGGATGACAATGATACTGATCGTGAAGAAGAAGAAGATGATGATGATGATGGTGATGACTGTGATAGTAGACCTACAGAGGATGACAATGACTCTGATCGTGAAGAAGGCAATGATGATGATGATGATGATGATGATGATGATGATGATGATGATGATGATGATGATGATGATGATGATGGTGATGGTGATGATGGTGATGATGATGATGATGATGATGATGATGATGATGATGATGATGATGATGATGATGATGATGATGATGACTGTCTACTTCTTTGTAAATAACAGTCAAAATATTGAACGCAGACAGAAAGGCCTTCAGTCACAATACCATGACGACCGTGGAGCATGGGCCAGCAATGGCTTTACTACGAAGTCTATCTTCGTCCAAGATGATCTCAAATTAACCAAGGTGGTGCTGAAAGAGGGAAATTCTGCCTGCAACGCAGAAAGGACAAAAAAATGTTTTCACGCCAATCTCTCTCCAACCCAAGATGACAGAGATTGTAACGGTTAACCGTTACTATGTGAAACATGCAAAGTCAAAGGGTGGATATGAAAAAAGAATCACATGGTTGACTATGGAAGGTGCCATACAGAATGTAGCAATTCATGAATACAAAGGTGTGTGTACCCTTCACCACAACAACATGGAAATGCCAGAAAGACAACATCAGAATACATCAGATTGGACCCAGCGTGTATGCAAAAAATGCGAAAATCCCACCAAAGGCCAGGAGAAATCTATTTAAAGAAAACCCAAGACTCTGAAAACGGTCCACGTAACAGAAAGCAAATATACAACCCAAAGTACAGGGAAAAGAAAGGTGAGGGCGAGAGACACCACACAAAAAATTTTGGCGACCAGCTGGCCGCTGTTGAAGATCTGCAACATAACAACAGATTCGTCAAACTCATCTTAAAACAGAGTCAAAGAGTACCTGCTATCATTTGCTACACCGATGAACAGATCGAAGATCTACAACGGTTTTGTTGTGCCCCGTCATCTGCGCAGACAACTGTCATAGCGGTTGATAAAACCTTCAATTTGGGTGAGTTGCATGTTACTGCCATTGCTTGTAAAAACCTGGCACTCAAAAAACTAAGAACAGAAGACCACCCTGTTTTCTGTGGGCCCCTACTGCTCCACGGAGAAAGTGACACTGAGACTTTTTACCTGTTTTTTCAACATCTTACGGGCAAACTTTCCTCAGATCACCTGCCCATTTTAGGTAGCGATGACTGCGCCATGAGAAACGCCATGGCAATGGCTTTCCCAGGGGCAACAAGAATGGTGTATACCAGACACATTCAGAAAAATCTGGACGCTGCCCTTTCAGATAAGGTTGAATTGCCAAAAACAGAACGAAAAAAAAAGGTAGCCAATGTGTTTGGACAAAGTGGAGTTCTCAACACCTCAAAAACCCCAGCTGAAGTGACAGACAAAATGCTTCATCTCATTGATAATGCAAGCCACGCCACCTTGAAGAAACATATGAGAAGAATTTGTCCTATGATAGAGGTAAACGTCAAAGCAAAACAAAAGCCTAACCTCTTGCTCCACATGCAGCACTGGACCAACAATAACTGCGAGTCGTTGAACCACGTACTTAAACAGGCAGTTGACTGGCGGCCAAGAAAACTCGCAGAACTGGTGGAGAAGTTGCAGAATGTTGTTGTCCAACAATTATCGGAAGAGACCAGGGCTATGTTTGGAACAGGCGAGTTGCACTTGGATGAGGCACTTAGCACATTTCAAATCCCGAGGGATGCTTGGCTATCAAAGTCTGAAAGCTGGAAAAAAAACACATGCGAAAGTTCAGAAAGACATATAAAGAAACGGTTGTCCGCAGTACAGATGGACGGAACAGTGCCTGCCCTCCGAAACACAAGGGTAAAAAACCTGGTCAGCGAAAACGCAGGTGCAATGCCAAAACGACAACCCTTACACCCAAAGCTAAAAGATCCAAACAAGAATAGCAAGCTCTTGAAGATGATGGTGACAGTGAATTATTGTACCGAGGAAGTTGGTTGTAAAAAAAAGGGGAATGACAAAGAAAGTGGGGATGACTGTGGAGTAATCTATGATGATGATGATGATGATGATGATAATGCTGATGATGATGTCGATGATGATGATGATGACGACGACGATGATAATGACGATGATCGATGGTGATGCCGCTGCTGCTGCTGCTGCTGCTGCTGCTGCTGCTGCTGCTGATATTGAGTAGAATACTACATCATAGGTGTCAAGTACTTTTAGTGTTTTGTCATGAGATTTTGCATGATTTGTCATGAGATTGATCACTTTGTCATGAGATTTGCGCGGCAATGAAACAAAACCCGTGAAAACGGCAAAATATGTGGGGGGTTTTCTTTATTACACAAGCACATGTATACTGCTAATATAAAATAGTACTGTACATCACTCATTAAGTCATTTGGTTTACATCCACTGCTCCACATTAGGCTTACTCATTAGTTGTGTGTTCAGTTCTCTATTTACATCCACTGCTTCTTTTCACTCACATATTCAGTTCTCTATTTACATCCACAGCACTGCTCCCCCTCACTCACAAGTTCAGTTCTGACAGTTCTTTATTTACATCCACTGCTCCCCCTCTCTCACAAGTTCAGTTCTGACAGTTCTTTATTTACATCCACTGCTTCTTTTCACTCACATATTCAGTTCTCTATTTACATCCACAGCACTGCTCCCCCTCACTCACAAGTTCAGTTCTGACAGTTCTTTATTTACATCCACTGCTCCCCCTCACTCACAAGTTCAGTTCTGACAGTTCTTTATTTACATCCTCTGCTCCCCCTCACTCACAAGTTCAGCTCTGACAGTTCTCTATTTACATCCACTGATCCTTCTCACTCACATGTTCAGTTCTCTATTTACATCCATAGCACTGCTCCCCCTTACTCAAGAGTTCATTTATGACAGTTCTTTATTTACATCCTTTGCTTCCCCTCACTCACAAGTTCAGTTCTGACAGTCTTTATTTACATCCACTGATCCTTCTCACTCACATTTTCAGTTCTGACAGTTCTCTATTTACATCCACTGCTCCCCCTCACTCACAAGTTCAGTTCTGACAGCTCTTTATTTACATCTATTGATCCTTCTCACTCACAAGTTCAGTTCTGACAGTTCTTTATTTACATCCATTGATCCTTCTCACTCACATGTTCAGTTTTCTATTTACATCCTGCTTCAGTACCTCACAGTCACTGATGTTCTTTGTTGTACTCATCAGTACAAGTCTTTGCTCTCTTGTGCATTGTGGAAGTCACCCGGAAATCATGACAACACTCATCAGAGTTCATCTTCACTTGCAAGAAAGCTGCCAGGGTGTCAGGAGCCAGACTGCTTCTGGCATCTGTGTGGATCTTTCTCACCATTGAGAACACTCTCTCACTGTCAGCATTGCTGTGGGGCAGACACAGAAGAGAAGGCAACACTTTGCCAAGCAGAGGGAACCTAACTTCTCCAAAAGGTGTTTTCATTGTGAGGATCTCCTTCCAGACAACATCCATTTTTTTGGCTTTTCCATTCTGATCCAAAAGTACCAGCTCACCCTCACCCAGGAGTTGAAAGTCTTCCCACTCCTCTTTCAGGTCTTCCTGGTCAACATCATCAGCAAATTTCATTGCCAGTGTCACAATGTCAGTGTATGGCAGCTGCTCTCTCTTGCTGGGGTCCAGGACCTGAAGATGTTCCAGGATCTCCTCTCCAAATGGGAACTTGTTCAACATTTGCTGGACACAGGCTGTGTAGAACGGTCGAACATCATGCAAGAACTTGTGTTCTGTGGCTGGTGGGCTGTCAATTCTGTAGCCAGGCATCGTTTGATGATTTGTGTTGCCTTGGTCCTCTTACAGGAGAAGGCTAGGGCCGCTTTAGAGTCAGGGAACATCTTTTTCATGAGAATGGTGAAAAGGTCGGCGGTTGTCGCTGGCAGGTTGTGTTTTGCAAGGAATTGGCAGAAGAGAATCTCTGACTCAGACACGGTCTTTCCTTGGTCCAAGTTGTTAGCCTGCCTCCGGAATGTAACATCGAGAGGGATGTGCTGTTTTGCTTTTTTAAAAGCTTCTTTGTGCTTTGAAGATGCGAAGTGGCGAACTATGTCAAATCGCCCGGACGCCGACACCTTTACCGACCGTTTGCATGACTTGCAGTAAGCAAAATCAGAGCCTGCATTCGACTTGCTGATCTGCCCCTGAAACTTAATTGTCCGTTTCCCACTCACACTGGTATTTCGAAGAATACCGAGCCCTTTTCGCAGGCGGTTTCGAAGAAGACGCCATAATTGCGCTTTGAGAGGGTGAAAATAGGCAGAATCTGGCGCGACATGGCGGCAGGTTCCGTCGCCGTAGTTTTTATCAATAACGGGTGAAGCTTTATATTCTAACTCCATCCCACGTTTGACTCTCAACGGGTGGTCCCTACGCCCTAACTCCAGGGCCCGACACTGATGTTGGACGCAAACGTGACAAAAAGTAACGCGTCCGTGTTTAGGTGAAACTCCCCGGACAGGCTAAGTCAGTCAGGCGGGGTGGCGGGTGCGGCCTAGGCTGAGGTCTATCGGTAAAACCCGATCAGCATTACCAAAATACGAGATTTCTAAACCGGTCCTATATTTTCCTATATGCTACACTTATATATATACTTTAACTACTGTAGCAAGAGCACCGAAGTAGCTTGGTACTTGCCGGGCATCTTATTGTAAGCTCTCTTTTCATTGGTCAGTTGCGCGCGCTGGATTCTGATGATTGGTCAGTTGCGCGCGCTGGATTCTGCCTGTTGTCGTGGTGTTGAATCTCTTTGTTGTAGCACACTACGCATGCGCGAGAAGCGACTTCCGGCCCCTGACTTCCGCAAATCGCGCACTTACCGCGAGGCTTGTACACTTTCACACTGTCCTCAGACGAACCTTTAAAAATAAAATCAGTCCGACTAAAACGCTAAATTACGTGAGGTTTTTGTCTCACGCCGTGAGACTTGAAAATCACTGAAATTGCGTGAGACTCACGCAAAATACGTGAGACTTGACACCTATGCTACATGATGTGTGTGCGGGTGTGTGTGTGCATATTTGAGAGTCGTCAGTTATGCGCTATAGAAATAAACCTACAAATACATTATTTTTTTAATTTAATAAAAGTTGTTCACTCGCTAATGCTGTTTTGTGTATGTAATAAGGTGACAATGAATTATTGTACCGAGGAAGTTGGTTGTAAAAAAGAAAAAGAAAATGGCAAAGAAAGTGGGGATGACTGTGGAGAAGTCTATGATGATGCTGATGCTGATGATGATGTCGATGATGTACATGTATTTATCCTGTGACTGAGTAGAATACTACATCATGTGTGTGCGGGTGTGTGTGTGTGCATGTTTGTGAGTCGTCAATTCTGCGTTATTAAAATAAACATAGAAATGCATTATTCTTTTAATTTAATAAAAGTTGTTCACCCGCTAATGCTGTTTTGTGTATGTAATAAGGTGAACTAACCAGCAAACAAGCAAATCAGTGATGCATCAAAATCCAATCCTACTGGGGGCTCTTTCCTTCTCTTAAGTCTCAATTTTAAATTTTTCTTGATGGACATAATACTCATGCAAGGTGTCATATATTAAATAGATTGATTTAGTATTTATCAAAGGGATTTGGGTGGATTTGGGTGGATTTCGGTCATTGAGCACGAAAATCACTCGAATAAGTCCACGGAAGCGCGCAGTTGAAATCGCGATGTCCCTATTCAGTCGCCTCTTACGAATCGTGTAGAGTGACACGGTGATTCTATTCTTTTAACCCCCCAACCCACAGGTGGAGTGGGGCGAAGGTTGGGGCTAGAGACGGAAGGATTGCTATCGAAAGAGCTCAGGTGACAAAATTGGAATTAGCGATCAGTTTTCTCACCAAAACCAGGGCCAGGGAAGCCACCCACGCCTTCTACGTTTTGCCTGAAGGAGCTGAGCAAAGGCAAACGTAGATCTATGCATGTATTTTCAAAGCTTTCCATAGACTCGGATCGGCCATTCCGTTCAAGCCTCCACCGGAGTGCCGCACCTGCCAGTGCAGGCTAGATCACCATGCGGCACATTCTGGTGAAGTGTCCCTGGCTTTCATAGGTACGGAGTGGGTTGAACATACTTTCATAAATGTTTGAAGACTCCTTTGCTGTGATAAGATTTTAGACAATTTTTAGTTTTATTCTGACCTTTGAGTTCTATTAGGGTTTTTTTCCATTTACATCTTTTGATGCGATTTTCTACTTCGACATTTTCATCTAGTAGAATTACGTGGGTAAAAAAAAAAAATTAAGTTGTGGCCTTATATAAAACCTACACGACTGAGGCCGTTAATAAACTCAATCCATCAACCAGTCATTTCATGGGCCCCGTACAGACTGGACAGTAGAAAAGCGGTGTCCAAAGATACGATGCACATCGTGCCAACATACGAACAACTGAATCTGCAAGTGCAAATCTACCACTGGTGTGTGTTGAAGTCCATTCTGCTGTTTAGTAACGCATCCCAAATTAAATTCAGTACTCTAGTGGGTCCTTTACTTAACAATAAATAATCAAACCAAAAAAAACCGACGGAGAGACTGATGTTAAGATGGATAAGGTATGATAGGATTGGATAAGATAGGTCTACATTGGTATAAGATAAATGAATTGGAGACTAAACAGGCAGACTGAACAGCCCGACTATACAGTGATCTGACCCCAGCACTCCTGAACTTTCGCCTGCCAAGGTTTGTGACTTATCATTCCAACCACCAAAAAGCCACAGAAGTGTCCATTTGCAATGACAATCAAGGGAAGTTACTCTCAAACCTTGTCAGGCGAGTAATGGCAATAAAGTCCACCTTACTTGCCATTACTCGCGCATACAGAGCGCTTGGGGCGAATAAAGCCCGTTCCAGTCCCAAAATGATGTTTCTGAGGGTTATTTTACGCCTCGACGGCCAGTGCGGGATCGAAGACGCCATTTTGAAAATCGTCTGAATCACCTCGGATCGGTGATGGCTGAGTGAATCACGCCCCAAAATTGCTGTTCAGGAGTGAATCACATGCATCGCTGTGTAGCGCTTTGCAGCGCTGCCCCTCCTGAACAAGCCTCAGATGTACCAAGACGTCCAAGCTTGGCAGGTCCTAATTATCTGGAGCCAATGATTGCAGTAGGACTAGAGGCTTGTTCAGGAGGCGCAGCGCTGCACGTATTTCACTACTGAAAAGCAATTTTGGGGCGTGATTCACTCAGTGCTGAGCAGCGCTGTGCATCACATATCCGAGCTGATTCACACGATTTTCAAAATGGCGTCTTCGATCCCGCACTGGCCGTCGATACGTAAAATAACCCTCAGAAACATCATTTTGGGACTGGAACGGGCTTTATTTGCACCAAGCGCTCTGCATGCGCGAGTAATGACAAGTAAGGTTGACACAGTAGTGGACTTTATTCATGCAGAATACATTTTAACGTGCATAAAGGATGTATGTGGCAAAGAAACACTTTCTTACCGTCTAGCTACACAGTTCACAGTAATTTATCCCTCCAGGTTTACTGGAGGTCCTACAGACTTTATCCCTCTAGGTTTACTGGAGGTCCTACAGACTTTATCTGTGTGTGTGTGTGTGTGTGTGTGTGTGTGTGTGTGTGTGTGTGTGTGTGTGTGTGTGTGTGTGTGTGTGTGTGTGTGTGTGTGTGTGTGTGTGTGTCTGTCTGTCTGTCTGTCCCGACTTAACGGCTGATATCTCAAAAACTACTGGACGGATTTCCTTGACATTTTGCACACTCACTGGAAGTTAGGTCCGATTGAATGTATCAAATTTTCAGAATCGAGGCTTGAAGAGAAAGTGGTTTTTTAAGGTCGTAAACTCGAAAGCGCCTCCATAACTAGTGATTGATGGAATGGCGAAATTGCGAAATGTGTGACGTCATCAATACCGTGACGTAATTTATTGTGTATCTCTGCCTGTCAGGCGCGACTTTACGGCTGATATCTCAAAAACTGCTGGACGGATTTCCTTGATATTTTGCACACTTACTGGAAGTTAGGTCCGATTGAATGTGTGAAATTTTAAGAATCGAGGCTTGAAAAGAAAGTGATTTATTTAGGTCATAAACTCCAAAGCACCCCCTAAATAGTCAATTGATGTAAGAGCCTAATCGAGTCAAACAGAGTTATCTTTTCCTCAGTTCAGTTCAGTTCAGTTCAGTCAAAGACCATACATTACTAAGACCGTGCACTCGGCTATTTTTGCACTACGCGAAGCGAGGTACGGATTTACACACGTCTTTGTCATCACAGTTTTTAACAAATTCAGCATTTTTAACAACAGTATTTTCTCCTGAGTTTCAACAGTGAAAGGAATCTTGTGCATCACAAATTATGAAGTTCAATTTTTCTGTTCTTCTCGCGTATATCATTGTTACGCTCGAGCGTCTGCTGCTCAGCGCACATATCATAATTATGCGTCCGGTGTTTATTTCTTTATTAAGACCAGCTTGTTAGGGACGTGCTTTTCCATGGAGAAAATATTGTGTTTAGATCTTTTAGGAGAGATATAGTTTACTGACACCTTGACCATTTTCCCAGCTTTAGTGTGGGGATTTTCATTTTTGCGTTTACACTCGCTTCTCCATGCACTCGGCTAATTAGTGTTCATATTTACAAATTACGAAACAAATGGTTTCTCACATACATATCGCTTTCAAGAAATACTATAAAAACCCTTGCACGCACTTGCATTCTGCTATTCATACACTAAACTTTATCCCTCCAGGTTTACTGGAGGTCCTACAGACTTTATCTGTCTATGTGTGTGTGTGTGTGTGTGTGTGTGTGTGTGTGTGTGTGTGTGTGTGTCTGTCTGTCCCGACTTAACGGCTTATATCTCAAAAACTACTGGACGGATTTCCTTGAGATTTTGCACACTTACTGGAAGTTAGGTCCGATTGAATGTATCAAATTTTCAGAATCAAGGCTTGAAGAGAAAGTGGTTTTTTAAGGTCGTACACTCCAGAGCGCCTCCCCAAATACGCGATTCATGGAATGGCGAAATTGCGTAATGTGTGACGTCATCAACAACGTGACGTCATTTGCGAGTAGAGTTTTGATAAGGATGAATTTTGAGAACATTGGTGAAAGGATAAAGAAGGATTTTTTACGATGCAAGTGGTCAATTGATGGAATGGCAACCCACTCTACAGCCACGCCCCTTTTCTCGCTGTATCTCGCGTGGTAACAGATGCGCAGACGGCAAAATGGCTTCCGAATGAACGCCGACTAACTCGTTGCATTGTAATATTCTGGACAGCATTTGTGTCTCATTTTTGCCAGACAGTGAGAAGATTTCTCAGACTGTGATAGACAGGGGTATGAATAAATACTATTCATGTTATTTAGACGAAATTAAGATCTATTAGCAAGCGGATTAAACGGTGGAGGTGACAGCTCGGTGCTTCAGATCAATGTGGAAAAATTTAAGCAGCACATTATCATTTATGTATCGACTTTCTTTCGATCTTGACGCTGCTAAGCAGAAGATGAACCATCCTCATTGCTCGTGCAAGGCTGGGTAAGTGTTGTTGGGTTTTTAATCATGTATCTGTTACGTGTTTGATGGAGTAAGCTAAGCTCGTATTCCAAAATTTTATAACCTACACTTGAAGTGTTGTGTGTGGAGCCAAAAAGCTTCCGCAACTGTCCTTCGCACTGACTGTCCTATGCACGGACTGTCCTTTGCATTAACTGTCCTTCACACTGACTGTTCTATGCACTGACTGTCCGATGCACTGACTGTCCTATGCACTTTCACACTGACCAGTGCACAGAATGACCGGCATGTGTCCGAAGCACTGGTGAGCGCGACATGTCAGTGTGAAGGACAGTTAATGCAAAGGACGGTCAGTGCAAAGGACAGTCCGTGCATAGGACAGTCAGTGCGAAGGACAGTTGCGCAAGCTTTTTGGCTCCACACACAACACTTCAAGAGTAGGTTCTACAATTTTGGAATGCGAGCTTAGGTTACTCCATCAAATCAAACACGTAACAGATAAATGATTTAAAAAAAAACACTTATACAGCCTTGCACGAGCAATGAGCAGTAATGTTAAATTTCAAATGCAGATCTGAGACTCACCCCCGCACAGACTCCTTTGCTTTTATTCAGCCGGTTGAGATTTAGCTGCTCGTGTGGCCACGGAAAAGAACGTTATAAATGCTTTACAAGCACTCCACCACATCAATTCTCTCTCAGCTGGTAGAGCGTTAGACTCTTGGTCATGCATGACCAGGTTCGATTCTGCGCTGAAACTTTTTTTCTCTCTTTTTTCGAGAGGTTGTGGGTTCAAACCCGACCTGGTTTTTTAATGTTTTTGTGTGTGTGTGTGTGTTTTTCCCCTCTTTTCTCGAGAGCTTGCGGGTTCGAACCCGATTAAAAAAAAAAAATTAATGCCAAAACCTGGAGGTTCAGCGCCAGCGGTTTTTATTCCTCACACACGTGGCATAATCTATACAACACATCTCGCACAAGCGCTCTGGGGGACAAACGCGAAAACGGGGAGATCACTCTGTCGGAAATCTCGCTAAAATCAGCCGAGTGTGCGGTCTTAGTAATATATGGTCTTTGGTTCAGTCTCTTAACCCTGAGATGGGTTGTTGAGGCACCACTGATGACTTTTGGACAATCTTCCTCCATCGATCTCTATCCTCTGTGGCTCGCTGTGAGTCAGGAAAGGTCATGCCTGTCCACTCTTTGATGTTGTCTTCCCACCTCTTTCTCTGCCTGCCTCTCCTTCTCCCAACAGGTACGTGTATGGTACCTTGCAGGATGGTCTTGGCCAGCCCACTGCCTCTTGACACGTGACCGTACCACTTCAGCTTTCTGCTTTTCACGATTGAGAGCAGGTCTTCGTGCTGTCCAATTGCTCTCCTGATCCTGTTGCTGACTTCCTCATTTGTGACATGGTCTTTATATGAGATGTTCAAAATCTTGCGGTGGTTTATGGAAAAGAACGTTATAAATGCTTTACAAACACTCAGCCATATCAGTTTTCAACGGCACATTTGGTAGAGCATTGAACTCTTGGTCATGCGTGATCAGGTTCAATTCTGCGCTGAAACATTTTTTCTTTCTCTTTTTTCGAGAGGTTGTGGGTTCGAACCCGACCTGGTTTTTTGTGTTTCTGTGTGTGTGTGTTTTTTCCCCCTTTTCTCGAGAGGTTGCGGGTTCGAACCCGATTTAAAAAAAAAATGTCAAAACCTGGAGGTTCAGCGCCAGCGGTTTTTATTCCGCCAAGTGACATCATTTTTATTTTAAAAAACGGGCACGAGGAAAACTAAGTGATGATGGCTAAAAGAAACAAAACAAAAAGCCAAACACACGCATCATTTACACACCCTAACACTCCGTTTATACAAAAAACATATGGACATTTCCCTATGTACATCACTCACGCCACTCACGCAGCTGCACACAGACAAGAGATAAGACTGCACCTAAAACCAAAAAGAAGACCAACTCTCACAACATGGGGTGCAGAAGATTTACCTCCCCTTTAACAAGTGAAGCGCTGCACTAAATCTGTAGGTGTTCATGAGAGGCAAAGAGCGCTCAATTGCCAACATGAAGCGCTTTGCAGCGCTTTGTACTCCTGAACAAGCCTACTAAGAACAAGTTTCCTAGTTGGCAAGAATATCACCTGATAAAACGATGACAGTTTGTTATACACCTGACCCATGATTTATCAATTGCATTCAGAGTTTTCAGCGAGATGATTAGAATGGTAACATGGAAATTTCAAGCCCTAACATTATCTAGTGGTTAATAGCACTGTTACAATATTGAGTTTCTGAGAGAGAGAGAGAGAGAGAGAGAGAGAGAGAGAGAGAGAGAGAGAGAGAGAGAGAGAGAGAGAGAGAGAGATTCATTTTTACACTGCAGTTTCCATAGATGGATGAACTGAACATCTCTTCACTGGCTGCTTGACTAAACAAAGATCATAACTTTTATTTGTGAGCACTACATCAGTCCAGAAAGTTGGCTACCAAATTGACTGGTCATGACAACTGTTGCAAGAAAAAGGCACCGAAGTGTTCATGAATGCTAACCAACCATCTCAGCACAGGGAACAAATACCACTGGATTCATCACCACCATCTATGTATGGTTTGAAAAACCCTTATATATATACATGTAATACAGATGACGCCACCTTGCTGCCTGCACATGTATTGAACGTTTTTTTTCACATTAATTTCTAATAATCATGTAATGTTTACTGTTATGATTGGTTTGCTTTATTGCCCGTTTTCAAAAAAAAACAACACAACAGATTGCAGGCAATAAAATGGGTTCATCTGTATTCCAGAGCTTACCAGAAAGACAAAAATATCATTTGATTCCCACATTATTAATAAAGGGTATGTGAGGAATCACAGCTTGCTAGCAGGCAGAGAACTGCTTATGAAG